>PVIW01009533.1:0-51314 GCA_004026585.1 Noctilio leporinus
TCCTTTATACTAGGTTCTTGTCTAAGCTGCTCCCCTTTCTTGCCTCTGCCTCCCCCCTCCCCCCAACCCCATTCCCCCTGACCACTGAAGGCCTATTCCTTGTATTCATATATTTGGTTCTGTTTTGCTTGTTGTTAGTTTTGCTCATTACTGTCCTGTAATGGGTGAGATCATATGATATTTGTCCTTCACTGACTGGCTTATTTCACTAAGCATAATACTCTCCAGTTCCATCCATGTTGTTGCAAAGGGTACAAATTCCTTCTTAAAATAACAATCTTGTAAACCTAATGACACAGTTTTGATAAAAATGACTTTATCCACTTTATCCTAAACTAACTGATTCTAAATAGACAACAAATATTTAAATATTTCATGAAAACTACACACATAAAAGTAAAGGTAAATGTATGATAATATCAAACATTTTTGAGTGATTAAATGCCATCTACCATTCTGAATAGTTTATGTAGTTTTACCTCTTTAATACATATAATCACCCTGTAAGGTAAGTGTTATGTTAAACCCATTTTTAGTTAACTGGGTCAGTGAGAAGTTTAATTACTTGCACAGGGTCACAGAGTAGAATCTGTAGTCTTAACTTGTAATTATACTGCTTCCCAATCAATATTAAGTTATGGAAAAAACAGTGTACATATTTTAAATGTATGTATGATTGTAAGTTAAATATCTGTAGTAGTAGATTAGTAGCAACAATCAAAGTGAGATTTGGAATTTAACATTTCATAAGTTTAACTAGTTTACTTTTAACCATTTTAAAGTCATATTGATAGATGTTTATTAAGACAATAGAAATAGAAATTGAACATAATTATACATGTATGTTTTATGTATGATACACATTCTTTTTATTATAGATGGATATACATGTCCACCTGACCCTTTATACACTCTCTGTGTCAAGTGCAAAATAGAACCAGATGTAAGAAAACTACATGATCAAAGTTTAAAGAAATAGAATTCTTAAATAATATATACAATAAAAGATAGAATCCAGCTGTATGCTGTTGCAAAGGAAGTTAGCACACAAGAATAGTTTGTTTCACCCTACTTCATTATTATTAACCTGTTAAATGAGATTAAGCACTCCACTTTGGTATTTATTTTCTTGCTAGAATTTACCAGATGGGAGAATTTTATGTAATTAAAAACATTGATTGGTATGTCCTTCTGTTAAGATGTATTATCACCAATACAATTCTGCTTTCTTTTGTATCTCAACAAATATTCTTTACGCCATGCCCCGTAACCATTTTTGTACTATTATGTCATGTTACATAACCCTTTCAAAACAGCCCTTGCATATATTCTGCATGTCTTTTCAAAGCCAAGCCACCTATGAGTAATACATCAGCATTGAATATTAAAAAGGATAACTCAAAATGTAGACATATAATCTAACCAATCTGCTAAGCAAGAAGCCAAGGAGATACTAAAATCAAAAGACCTGCTATTAGATGCTCAAATAAATATTTATATAAGACAGTTTGGGACAAGAATTTTGCTGAGGCTCCAAAGGAATGCTATAAGGAGACACTAGACTTTAAATAAGTCTAAAGGAATATAGGAAATTCAGCATCAACTGAGGGGTGCAGGAAGTAAAATTGGGTTATAAATGGGAGTGCCTCATTAATCAAAAAATGCAAAATCAGAAATCACAGCTTCTTCACACCTCAGATGCAAAGGAAAACCAACCTTTGCCAGTTCAACAATGTATCATCACATAAATCATCAATGCACAAAGATAGCATTAGGCAAAGGACTCATGTGTTTGTAATTATGGTTGATTACAGATAGATTTATTCAAAACACTAATCTAAAAATGTCTCATCAGCCCTGGCCAGGTTAGTTGGAGTGTCTTCTCATACACCAAAAGGTTGCTGGTTCCATCCCTGGTTGGAGTGCATACAGGGTGCAATAAATTGATGTTTCTCTGACATCAATGTCCCTCCCCCTGCCTCTCTCCCTCCCCCTCCCCTCCCTCCCTTTCTCTATCTAAAATTACTAAACATATTGCATCTCCTCATATAAGGATTAAAAAGTAAGTAAATGAAAAGTTCTCACCAATATATACCAACAGACAGGAATATATCAATACAATGTTTAACATTAGCAGATATAAATGAAGATTCTATGCACTACCAATGATAGCCAATGCTCTGGTATTCCAACTTCATGGTGTAAGTTAAGTGACTATTTTTGTTTTGCTTGCATCTTGTTATTTTTTTCTCACCTACTCCTTAACTTGACATAATTTATCAACATTATACCTTATTTTCTTAATAAAAGTTATAGAGGCTCACAAAAAAAAAAGAAAAAAACTGACATGAAATAAATAAACAGACTCCCAAGTGATGGTTATTAGAGCCAGGAGGTGCGGGGGGTGGGGGTGGGGAGTGAAAAGTGGAAAGGGAAAATATTCAATCATATTGGTGATAAGTTCCTATGGTAACAGATGATCACTAGAATTAGTGTGCTGACCACATTGTAAGGTATAAAAATGTTGAATCACCCTGTGGTACACCTGAAACTAGTATAACCAATATATAATTATATACCCATTACACCTAAATAAAAAATTAATAAAAAATATTTATCAATAAAAAAGAAAACATTAAAAATATCTGCTACCATGCAAAGATAATTATTCATTAACAACCTTGCTATATAGGTACACAGATTTATAAGTTGCAACTGTATGTATGTATGTATGCATGCATGTGTGAACATACAGTTCACACAGTATTATTTCTTACAAGGAGATCATTCTATGCTCATTTTTGGTCATTTGAAAATGAACAGCATAGTATCCACATATTTCCATGATAATATATACAAATCAAGCTTGTTCTTTATTTGTTGTGATAAGCAACAGTGCACAAACTATTTAGTTATTATAAATATAGTCTATGTATAATCACATAGAATTAAAATAGTTAGATCGAGACATTTTTATGTCCTTTAGCATTTTTTTTTCTCCTTGATTTTGCCCTTCATGTTATTCTCTCATTGGAAGTATGGGAAGATAATCTTTCCTCTGCATTTTGATAACTTCTTAACAATTTTGCCAATATAATACAAATAAAATAATTTACCTTAAATTTTATGTTTATTATAATTTTGAAGTACTTCTTGATTTTTATTGTTCTCTTTTTGAAATGTTTCCTAGTGTCTTTCTTTCACTTGTTTTTAAATTAAAATATTTATCATAGCTTGCTTTATTTTGTGAGCATGTTCAGAGGCATAGAAATATTGTTTAGAATAAATTAAGCAAATTATTTTTCTGGTTAATTGCTTTTATTTTATACAGCTTGCAGGAGTATTTTTACTCACAACCAATATTAATTTTTATAGAGTTAAAACAATATTTTCCTTAATTTTTCTATTTGTGCAATTATCTTTAGAAAGGTATTGAAAAGTATACATGTACATATATATCATATATATATGTCTTATCTATTTTATAAATGATTGAGGATCATGTGGCTTCTTCAACTAAAATTTATATGCACAATGTTGCAACACTTTTATATTTTTTCTTGTTTCTAATATTTATGAACTTGCTGAATATTGAATATCACATTATTATAGCTCTTACTTATTGAAAACTTGTATTGAACCAAGCTCAAAATTGCCCTAAATTCAGTTGAAATTCTCCGTAATCTATAAAGTATATAGTAAAATCCCATTTCACAAGTAAGAAATCACAGTAGATTAAATACTTGGAATGGCTGAATGAGGTTTTGATACCAGGTCTGCATAGCAGAATAAATACTTTAAATAGTTGAATGAGATTTTGATACCAGGCTTATTTAATTTTCTTTTCTAACCACTATGAAACCTTGCCTTATAAGCTGTTTTAGACATTGTTTAACAAAAGTCTGTAAATGACTTTTGACATTTAAAACATTTGAAAGTACATTAATAAATAAGTAAAATAATTCTACTTAGGTATGCTATAATTTATTGGGTAAAGCCATTATAATTTTCTAGTCTAACACTAATCCCACAAAACTAAGGAATTGCCTTAAATATATTTAGCCTAAAGTTCCAGGCTAATTTTTAACACTACTCAAATAAATATGCTATTAAGATATTACATTAGAATTTTCCCCCATTGTATGATAATTTATCAAAAACTCAATTATTAACAAAAATATCATAAAATTTGGAGGGAAGATTTTGCATAGTGATTGATTCTATAGTGCATGTAGTTAGCAAGCAAGATTTGTTAAATTAGTGAATAGGGCTACATTAATAATGGCTTTATATATTTTTTTGCAACTCACCATTCTGGAAAAACCAAAATCAGTTTTGAACTTCTACTTTCAGTGCACATACGCAAAGTTAAATAACTAGATTAAATTAGCTCAATATTAAATATTAAGTATTGAGTGGAGACTGTTGATTCAATGCCTTTCTCCTTTGTCTCTGCGAAGCACCAGTTCAGTCCTTTTCAAAGTTAACATGATGTAAAACCTGGCAGGTATATACAGTAACATGAAGCAGAAGAGTTACAGCCCCATGAGAATTTGCAGTGAGTGAAAAATCGTTTCATTATCCACTTAGGCAATCATTCACATGAATGCCCAAACACCTTATTTTAAACTCACATGTGAGAAAAACTAAGTAAAGAAGTTTATCCCCACATCTTTCTAGTGATGGAGTAAACTTAAAATAGTTTAATAGGCCCTGGTGGCACAGTGGATAAAGCGCTGGCCTGCGAACTCAAAGGTTGCTGGTTCAATTCCCAGCCAGGGCACATAACCAGGTTGCAAGCCAGGTCTCCAGCCAAGTTCGTAGCTGGAGGTAGGTGAAAGGCAACCATACATTGATGTCTCTCTCCCTCTCCCTCTCTCCCTTCCCCGCTCCCGAAAAATAATAAATAGAATCTTTTTTAAAAAAATAGTTTAATAGATTTGACACTTCATATAATTTACCTATGATGGAAAAAAGCAAAGAGACAGTTGTTTCAAAATAATGATATAGTGGAGGAAAAACAAAGAAAACTAAGTACCTACTCATGGCTGTGTGAATGTTCTTAAAAAGAAATCTGAGGAAGAATAATCCAAGAAAAATCTATGAAAGGGTCTGTATAACACAGGAAGGGATGAGAGTTTAGTATAGTCATTTTTATTACTTTAATTTTAAAATAATAATTAAAGAGATATTAGAAATCATCATCATCATCATGATTACTTTTACTATTTTCTGTGAGTGACTCTATTGGCCAGGACCCAAGAAGATTCCACACTGGCACTGGCTTTCCAAGTGCACAGCTCAGTTCTGGTTTATAGGAAACACATGTCCTTTGGTCCAAAACAACTCAGAGCAATGTCTGATTCCAACCCTTCAGCCACTATCCTGGCCAAAAACAATAGAAGTGATTCACTCTCTTTATTCTCCAGATTTCTTGATCAGAGATTCCCCAAATTAGAATGGTCACACACCAAGTTTTTCAGTAATCCAGTTAAGGCACCACCACCTCCCGCTAGGTTGCATGTGACACAGCTGACGGTTACCCCTTTGGGTGAAGGAGGAAATGTAGTGCATAGAAAAACTTTTTCAGAAAATTCCTTCTCTTCTACATGGTCTAATTCAGCTTTCACATACTTGATTTCACTAAGATGTCTAGGACTGAGGAACCCAGATCTAGACCATGCACTTCAGAGTTCTGCATTTTGATCTGGCCCTTTAGCCTGGTATGCAGCCTCTATTAATCCTGGCACCAGGTGGAAATTTTATTTGTAACATTGGGTTGCCCCAAAGGTTTCCAACTTACAAAAGACATGCTGTCTTGGTGAATGAAGAATATACAAACAAAAAAACACTTTGTAAAAAATGAGCTTAGAGCAAAGCAAATATTTAGACCTTCATGATTTGGCTATGGGTATTCATAGAGAGAGTGCATTCACAAAATTCGCATATAATTTGTAGATGATATTTGCAGTGGAAATTATGATGTTAATAATCAGATTATACAAAAAGCTGTGTCAGTGCATTCTAACAAACTTACTTCAGCAGAAAACAGGTTAAAAAGTGAATGGACAAAATACGAACTCTCAAGTTCTAAGCTACTTTGGTAATAATACAAAGATCAAAAGCTCATGTACATTTTTTTAAATTTAATTTTATTCTTGTTTATTCTATGAGAGTTGTCCCAATTTTTACCCTTTTGCCTCCCCTGTCCTGCTCCATCCCCCAAGCCCACAGTCTATCCCCACACCTATTGTCCATGGGTCATTTATACATGTTCTTTGATGCTCCCTTCCCCTTCTTTCCACCCTCCCCTGCTCCTTCCCCCTGGCAGCTGTCAGTCTGCTCCCTGTTTCTATGTCTCTGCTTATGTTTTGCTCATTAGTTTATTTTGTTCATTTGATTCCATTTATAAGTGAGGTCATATGGTATTTGTCTTTCACCAACTTGGTTATTTCACTTAGCATAGTGCTCTCCAGTTCCATCCATGCTGTTACAAAGGGTAGGAGTTCCTTCTTTCTTTCTGGTGCATAGTATTCCATTGTGCAGATGAACCACAGTTTTTTAATCCATTCATCTACCGATGGGCACTTAGGATGTTTCCGGCACTTGGCTATTATAAATAGCACTACTATAACTATCAGGGTGCATAAATTACTGTTACATTAAGCTATGAGTGGCAGTTAGTCTAGGTGGACACTTAGAAATTGGGTCTGCTGCATGTAATTTTATGATGATGAGGAAATGATTGGCTAAGCAGAATTGAAATAAGAACCAATACTACATCTTTTCTTGCCTTCTCACTCTCTTTGTCTCTCTTCTTCCTGTCGGGACAGAATAATTGTCATAACAGAACCGCAAGGTTTTTAGTATCATAGCTAATTTTATTCTTTCATTTTCCATGACAGTCTTGGAAACACTGTTAATATTGCTGATACATAGTCTTTCTCTCTCTCTCTCTCAATTACTGTCTCTTTTTTCACAGATAAACACACAAACATCCTTGTGGTAACTCTGCTTTGTTTATGTCTTCAATAAAAGTCTAAATATTATAGTTCTTAGATAAATTTGTATCTCATATGGTCTGTCAGGAGGCTGACTCTGAAACTAGAAGGAGTCAAGGGACACAGACAGAGCGTGGCCAGTGATTGACCCAATTGTGAGCAAGCAGTTACAGAGTGAGATGTGATCAGTGTGACCAGGACTGAGGAAGTGGTGCCAGAAGGAGGTATAATAGCAATTACTCTGCTCATGGCTTGCGAAAATGTTTTAATATATATCTTACCTATATTGGTCATTCAATCATATAATCTACCAAAGCTTATGGCTCTTAGCTGAAAGTATATGTTGTTTTATTTTTATAGGACCAGCACAGTGTTTTCATTTATTAAAATGGAAACATTATTTTTTCCCAGACCCTTTACAAGGTTCTAATAATGTAGCATTGAGTTGAGTTAGTGCCATTCTCATATGACTTTTATTTATTGAATAAAACAAAAGTATATATAAAATTGATATTTATTACAAATTGTATAAATTTACTGTGCATTTCACATGCAACCTATATTTTCGTAGTATCTGCTAAGCACCAGGTACATGTTTGGAAATTCATGGCTTATAAATTAAAATTCTGTGCTAGACTGCTTTTGTTAAAATTCTAGTGCCTTTGCTTACTCTGTGACTTAAGCAAGTCACACTCTCTGTGCCTTAGTTTTTCATTTGTAAAATTGAAATAAGTGTATTTTATCAGCACCATGGATTAGTTAGATATAATACCTGTAAAGAGCTTAGATTATGCCAAATAATATTAAATTCTAGCCATGGTTTAACCTATGGAAGTTAATAAAAGGTAAACGCTTATATAGATCTTTAAAGGCTGTTTGTGAAATGTGAATTAGAAGGTTAAAAATAGTTGTAGGATGTGCAACAAAAGTTCTTTTATTTTTTGCATTTGTTAAAACTTTCTGAGGCAATTTCTGCTATTTTTTGATTAATGGACATTTCTTAAAACTATATGTGAGAGAGAATGACAGAGAGAGAGAGAGGGAGAGAGAGAATTTGCGTGTGCATAAATGTAGATAGCTAGCTTCATAGTTGATATTTTCTCTTAAACTTTTTCACATCTAGAGATTCTACTTCTTTTGAGTTTTTAGAATTATTTTCAAATGGAACATATGATATATATATATATATATATGCATAAAACTATGTTTTATTTCCTTAGATATGTCCATGTTTACAAGAAATATAACTCGCCTGTGACAGGTCTGTTCTTGTTAAGTGTTAAGTGTGATAACACCAACTGATGACAGCAGGGAGGGCCCTCATCTGGGAGTGAAGAAGAACTTGAGCAGACCCTTTAGGAGGTTTGCATGCTTTATTGCAGCGGCAGGCTAACGACCACACAGCTGGGAAGCTGAAGATACTGGCGTGCGCACCCTCAGTTGTCTCACTCTGTACAGCAGCAGCTATGAGTGTCGGTGTTCTCACGCTCGGTTGTCCCACTCCTATAGTAGCTGCAAATTTAGGTTAATGACAGCAGAGAGTCTGGGCGTTTCCACACCTACTCTCCTACTTCCACACCACCAGGCACTAGAGGAAGTTGGCATTCCCATACACGGTTTCTCCACTTTCCCACAACAGCAGTGTGAGAGCTGAGCTTACAGCAAGGGCAGTCTTATATATACATTGGAACAAAGGAGGCTTTATGGCCAAGGGTTACATAGGGGGTGACATCAGTCTGCTCAAAATTGCTAAGTTGGCTACCTCTGGAGCCATCGTGTTCCAGAGGCTCTAGGGATAAGATTAACTCCAAGGATGGCTCCTTGGCTGACCCTATAGGAAGGTCCAGCCATGCATAGACAGGGAATTTCCCCTGCCCTGACAGCCTGATATAAGATTCTTGATTTGTAAGAATGTGAAGATGCTACTTATTGACCTCAGACTTTTATAGGTTCAAGTGCAAAGTCTGATGCCAGAAGAGAAACTGAAGAATAATATCAATGTTTTTGGTTTAAGCAGTCAAGAGGAGAATGGAGTTCCCATTTATTGAGATGAAGAAATTTAGGAAAAGCAAGTTTGGGAGGAATGACTAGAGATCTGTTTTTGTTTTGAATGTGGTAAATTTGAGATTTTGATCAGAGGTTTACAAGAAGGTGTAACGTCAGCAGTTGGACATCTGAGGCCAAAATGCTTAAGAGAGATTAAGTAGGAACTATTTGAGATTCATAACCATATAGATAATACTTAAAGCTGTGCGACTAAGTGAAATAAGTTAATAAGTGATTGCTGATAGAACAGAGTTGTTACAAGGACTGAATCCTGTGACACCAAGAGTCACCAACTCTTGGTGACTGGAAAGAAGAGGTGAAAAGGAAGACTGAGGAAAGGGAAGTGGAGAAAACCAGGTTAGTGATGTGTAGCAAAGCTAAGTAAATAAAGATTTTTAAGAACTTTATCAAGTTTTCTTTATAGATCAAATACGATGAGAACAGAGAATTGACTACTGGATTTATCAACACAGACATCATTAGTCTTTTCATCTAGATCATGTTGGGTAAAGTGCTAGAGGAAGGTGAAAGTAACTAGAAGGAGATAGATAGGAGGGACACTAAGAAGAACGAATTTAGGTCTTTTTTCAAAGGGAGCTGATGTGTTTTAGACAACAGAAAAAATATGTCCTATAAATTCCTATTTATTTAGTTCTTCCCATTTTCTGCTCTCATGTCTGATCATACCTGGAATTTGCCCAGCCTGCATAGGAGCATGTTGGTACTAGTTCTCTCTTCTCCTAATTCCTATTTCATTACAACAAATATCTCACTGATAACTTACTGTCCTGAGATACACCAGTAATAAACATTTCAGAAAAAAATTTAATTGAAAAAATTTAATTATGAATCATAAAAATTTTAGAAGTAAAATCAAAAGTATTTGTTTCAAACCAGTGATTCTCAATTATCTTCCATTACAATAATTTGTACATTATATATGTGAATTACTTTTTCTCCTACTCATGGGAACAGATAGGAAATTTGCTAACTTATTTAAATAATAAAAGTAAGTGATTTCTAAAAAGTAGTAGATTCTGGTTAATAATAAATTATTTCCTCCCTACTTCACAACTAATCATCATTCTTTAAATATGTGTTGACACAATGTGAGAACTGCTTTTATTACTGATTACATTTAGAATTTAGAAATATGCAATCTGAAGGGCAAGCAACAACTTAAAACCACCTAATTCTGAAGGTGAGTAGCTTGGACCAGGACTCAGCTCTCTTAGAGGACACAGATAGCAGTTGTAGGAGGTGAAACCTGATGGAAATGAAATGAGCTTTCGAATCATTTTCTGACAGGAAATTCTTTCTGGGAGAAAATTGGGAGCCATTAGGCAAAAAGGTTTTTCTGAGATCTTAATCTTTATAAAGTAACAAAAAGAACTACTACACATGAGGAAGGAAAGAAATCAGACCAAAACTGCATTTTGCATTTGTGCTTGAAGATGGAAGTACCAGAAGTTACCTGGATATATAGATTTCTTTTTTAAGTCTCAACAAAGAATTCAGTACAGCTTAATGATACAGCTTTCTAACTTTCTAAGGATTTTCACATAATTATATTTGATCCCCATAAAAAACTTTGAAATAGGCAAATTTTAACTTATCCATTTTACTAATGATAAAATAAGACACAGAGAAAATGCATTTGTCCAAGATTACAAAACCAGCAAATTGTAGAAGTGGGACTGAGCCTAGGTCCCCTGGTTGTAAAAGTCTAGCACTATTTTCAGTAAATAAAGTTGTATGTCATAACAAAAATTAAAGGCTGCCAAAAGATTACATAATTTATACAGCAATTGGTAAAAGTAATCTAGGAACAATGTCTAAAATTTAATTATGTTAAACCTATAGCTATTCATCTTCCAACCAACTAAAATAATATATCAATTGAAGTTACTGTGCATTTTCATTTTCCATGGCTGCCTAAGTGAATGATTTCCAACCAATGGGCTTCAAAAGCCACACTAGTGTGCCACAAGAATTTTTAAAGTATGCAATGCCTAGTTATTCATGAGGGGCACTGTCCTCTTTTCTCTTAGATTGTTAAATTAAAAAAAAAAAAAAAAAAAGTGACAACAGCCAAATACAACAATAGCTGTCTGGTATGAACAAATCAAAATTATACCAATTTTTTTTGTCAGATTAGCGAAAAGCATAATTTTTGTGTTTCTCAGAATTTTAGTAATTAGTTTATGTGTGCAATGAGACAAAAAAGGCTGAAAATCACTAGCCTAAGTAGTTAACAAGATATTTTGGGTTTTGTGGATTAACATAGACTTGAAATATTTTTTGCCACCTCATTCCATACCATTTTGCAATTTAATACATTTATAGCCTTGAGTGAATTAACAAATCTTGATTCAATTTTTTAGTCTTTAAATTAGAGAAACTTTTATCTACCAAAAACCATGGGTGTGAATAATAACAATTAAATATTGTAAAGTGAGTATAATAAAGGGAATCAATTGTAACTGATGGTTGCAATATAGGGGATTAGTTGTTACTGAGCAACTGTAACTAGATTTACAGTGGTGATCACTATGTTATATATATACATGTCAAATTATAATCTTATACACCATATATATAAATATGATATGTATATATATATATATCATATATGTATATAATCTTGTATACTAATTATGCCACCATAAAAATAAAGAACATATGTAGAGGAAACAAAATTTTTAATTGGGAAAGAAAAGACAAACCAAACAACTTTAATGTTAAAATAGCCTGAGTAATAAAGGGAAAATCATATAATGCCAAATAAGTTATTTCATCTTAAATTTTTTTTCTGACACCTTTGGTAATAATTTCCAAAAATTTAATGAGACATAAAAATATGTAGAGCTAAACCTAAATTTTATTTTAGTCAACATTGCCACAGATAAATAATCCAGGCTTTCTACCAAATTTCTAGTCATCCTTAATTTCTTTCTTTTCCTCACAACTTCTATCTAATTCTTAGTAAATCCTGCTAGGTATAACTTGAATGTACATCTATAACAGGGCCACACTCATCTCAAACATCTCCACTGCTAACAACCTCTATCAGGCCAGCCATCATTATCATCCTTCAGCCTTCTGGGTGATTTTCCAGTTACCTACCCAACTCCACCTGCCTGCCCCTTACTACCATCAAGTATTCATGGAAATAATTTTAAAGAATACCTCTATAGGTAAAATAATTTTAACAAAATTAGTTTTCTTAATACGTATAGTTTATATTTTGTCTTGCATGAGGCAGTATCAGCCTGAGATACTGTTTGTTTGCTTATTTATTTATTTAGCTTTAGTTTGGCTTTGGAAGCATCTAAAATATAAAACTGTTAGATTGATATATAATTAGTTGTGGGAACAAATCAAAAAGTAAATACCAATGGCTCAATGCCCTTGCCTAAGGGCATACATATTCCACAGATTAGACATCATACACATTTGGATTCTTGAGTTAGGAGCAATGGTTGGCAGTGGTCATGCTCAAAATCCAAATTGATCTTCATTATCTAGAAAAGGATCATAAATAAATGTAATGGAATTAAGTTACAAGTCATTGTAATACATCTGTGGGGTTGGGGCTGAATAAAAGAGGGCAAAAATACAAATCAAAAGTAAAACCCCAACAAAATCATTAATCTATATTACACAATTTATTAACCACTGCTCTACACAGATCATAGGATACAAAATGAGTAAGCCATAGCACCTACTCTCAAGAGCTCTTTTTTTCCCTACTACAAGGAGGCAGAAATAAACAATAAAGTAAAATGTAAACTGCAAGTTCAAAAATTTCTTAAGTACTGAAATAGAAGCATACAAACAATACAAACAAAATGGGAAAAAGTAATTATCAATGAGACCAGTCCTCCTAGATCCAGCACAAACAGCCACACCATTATTATTCCCGTGCCCTTATTCCAAACCTTGAGGAGAAGCAAATGGATTGTTCACATTAAGCCAAAAGATTGGATACTTGCTGTCCAACTGCGCTCCAGTTAGCAATGTTTCTGGAAGACCGAAAGTGGATGTCTACATTTCCCCCCAAGAGGGGTTGGAGCACAGCAGATCCCAAGAAGACTCACATTCAAAAAACAATTTTGTTATGTATATTATCTATAAATGCTGAAGAGAATGGATGAGAAAGTGCAAATATTCAAACCAGTTGCTTGCTTTTTCTCCCTGGATGGGTAAACAAAACAAAACAACTCATTACTTATTCAGTCAGTACCCTAGTTGGGTTCTGCTGCCCATTTGCACAATCAGCAGACTCCAAAAAAGACTTTGAGCCCTAGAGAATGGAAAGATGATGTTGTGCTCAAGTCTTGGAAAAGAGACTGTTAAAGAATAAAAGCAAATTACGAGTTTCAAGAGATTTATCTGAAACTTGAGAAGAACCTCCTTTCTGTTTTGGGGCTAAATGCTCAATGAAAGAAGATAGATAGATGGGGAAGATTCTTGGTTTTAGGAGAGGCTCATTATTATTTATATAAGTAGAGTTCACCTGAAATAAAGCAATTTTTTTCCCTGTAAGATCAAACAAATTCAAGAGACATTAACAACATCTAGTGGAATTAACAGAAAATGCAGCAAGTAGAAAACATTAGATAAGTGTTTTTGACATAAAGACCAAAAGTATATGATTTTTAAGTATAGTAGTCATAAAATAGACATGAGGTAAAAATGAATACTAAGTCCAAATATCTATTTCAAAATTTCTTTTTAACTTCAGGTAAGCCACTTGGAAATCTCAGCTCAGAGAGTTTACTGTTCTGTTTAATCTTACTACCTCAATGTCCCTACCAGAGCTATTATTTCTGTGAAGAAAAATTAAATGTATCAAATCAGTTTTTAGGATAACAACTGACTCTTCACTATTATTTTAGTATTGACTTTATAATAGAAAGTTTCCTTTTATGGTTCCAAAAAAATCTTAACAACTTTATTTTCCATAAGTCATTTGAAAATGTTTACATTTAGAGGGTTAACAAACCAGCAGGGAGTTTGTGGAGGAGAAAAAGCACAACCCTAACAGTAAGCCCATGTTTTTCTAAAGAATGCCTGCTGGTTTAAGGTCATGTGGTTGGTGAAGAAATTAGTCATGAAAACAGTGTCTAGCACAGCAGGGATTTATTATGCATGAACCACTTCCATGTTTTTGTTTATTTGAAATTAGATTGTGAAAGTGTTGAAATTTCCTCATGGTACATAACTTTAGGGGAGTACCCCTCTCTACTCCCCAACACATCATACTAATGAGATTATTCGGAAGATATGATCTTTGTCCAAAACTCAAAGTAAGCAAGGATTTCAACACATGGGAGATTCCAAATGTGCAAACATGAAAGTTACCACACCCATAACTGAATATTCAGTTTGTCTTTCTGAAAATAAGTGCACATGTACGTCTGAGTTTTAATATGAAAGTGGATACAGCTCCCCAAACATGAATAAGAAATGCTGAATTTGATGCAGATAGGCCTACTCAGATTTACAAAACCCTAAATGCGAGAACAGCAAACATCTTTAATGTTCCTCAGAGGAATAATTTTCAAGTCTCTGTAGTACTTTTAACATACTAATAGGCTTTGGAGGAATTAAGTAAAGGGTTTAAAATTTTTAGAACAAGTTCCAGATAACTTTTTGATTTTGTAGTTACTTTATTGTAAATAAAGCAGAGATATACATGTGAGCTTTTGGAAAGGGAAAGTTCAAGCACAACTTTCCCTTTCCGAAGGCTCACGTGTGTATCTCTGCTTTATCTTTTTTTTTTTTTTTCCCCAGGCTGCCACCCACTTTTATTTTTATTTTTTTTTATTTATTTTTAAAAATTTTATTGTTGTTATATTACATCCATCCCCTTTTTGCTCCCCTCTGTCCCCCTCCCCACCCACCCATTCCCCACAAAGTCAATCCCACCTGTTGTCCATGTCCATGGTTCCTTTATACTAGGTTCTTGTCTAAGCTGCTCCCCTTTCTTGCCTTTGCCTTCCCCCTCCCCCCAACCCCTTTCCCCCTGACCACTGAAGGCCTATTCCTTGTATTCATATACTTGGTTCTGTTTTGCTTGTTGTTAGTTTTGCTCATTATTGTCCCATCTTTATACCATACCTATACACTCAGAGAATGGACATCTTACTTTAGAGTATATAGTAAAGATTTGATAACCCATTATTACTTCAAATTATAGTTTTATTTGGTATTTTGTAAAATTATTTTTAAATTGTAACTAAAGTAGAGTAAAAATCATGAAAGTCTTACCTGTCTTTCTATTAGACGAAGTGCATGTGTTCTGGCAAGTTTGTTTAAGAAATAGCTGTATCCCCCTAAATTACACTTTCACCTCATAGGTATGTTCTTTAGAAGTACAGAGATAACTTTAAAGATTCCTTTTTAATTTTAGAGAGTGTACGTACATCCTACAAAGATAATAAAGTTAAATCACGAACACATTGTGAGAATAGGCTATATGAATCTCTCCTTTTAAGTCAAGGCTAGAGGACATAGAGAACAGAAGAATAGAAAGAATGAAGTGGGGAAATGGTTTAGAAAAGAAAATGGAGCTATATAAAGTTATCTAATGCACAATGATTCATTATAGTGTTTATTCCTTAATTAAGATGAAGTAAAGTACATCAACAAATTATGATACATTCATAGAGTAAGTAATCTACAATAATAGGGAAAATAGCTGATGATATACATACAAAGTATATGAATTTCAAAGATAAAATATTGAATAAAAGGAGCCAGAAACAAAAGAGTATTTATTGTATGGTTTCACTCATATGAAGATCAAAAAGACATGAAAATAGTCTATAGAGGTAGAATTCAGAAAAATTATTAATATATCCATATAGAATATTATCCTGCATGATATATAAGTATAGTTATATATAACCAACTTCCTGTAAATACTCTGAGAGCCAAGTATGGCAGATGGGCTTAAAGATTGCCTCTTTTGGTCTCCATCTCCTACTATTTATGTCCTTGTGTAATTGCTTCAAATTGAGTGACTTACTTTTAATAACTATAATGCAGAAAATTATTTCTGTGTTTAGGTTACATACAGTATTGACTTTGAACTTTTTAGCAGTTTCATTCACATTTTTCTAACTGTTTTAAAGCAAATTGACATCTTAGAAATGCTCACTGGCAAAGAACTGAAGGCAGCCTCCGACCAACTGCAAAAACAGAACTGAAGCCTTCCATCCAAAAGCCCTTAAGTTATGCCCAGATTCCTGATCATAGTATAAGAAATAATAAATGTGCATTGTTTTAAGATGATAAGTATTGGAAGAGATCCAAGATGGCAGAGGAGTAAGCAGGGCTATACCAATCTCCTCCCAGGACCAATCTGTAAATTAAAAGTTAATTGGGGAGAAATCATCCAGAATAATCAACAGGACACCAGCTGGAGAGAAGCTTTATAGCCATCGACAGAATAGAAGAGGCCCCTTTATCACAATGTGACTGGTAGGAAGTGTAGAGATGTGAGAGGGCTGGCTGAGCTCCCACAGGTGGCAGCTGAAGGGACAGAGAAACAAACAGCCAGAGGTTCCACCTGAGAAAGGTGGGTTCTAAAATCCAAACTCTTTCTATGAGGCAAGTATTATTCTAAACCCAAAACCAGGTCAAGACACAACAAAAAAATAAAACTACAGCCCAATATTACTAATGAATATATATGCTAAAATTCCAAACAAAATATTGGCAAACCAGATTCAGAAATACATTAAAAATTTTAAATACCATGATCAAGTGGGATTTATCCCAGGGATGAAGGATGGTATAATATTCACAAATGAATAAATGTAATACACCACATAAACAAAATGAAAGATAAAAAACCATATGATCATATCAATAGATACTGAAAAAGCATTTGATAAAGTACAGCACCCATTTATAATAAAAATGCTCAGCAAAGTGGGAATAGAGGGAGTACATCTCAACATAATAAAGGCCATATGAGAAACCTGCAACCAACATCATACTCAATGTGCAGAAACCAAAAGCTTTCCCTGAAAATCAGGAACAAGACAAGGGAGACAAGGGTGTCTCCACTTCTATTCAACATAGTTTTGGAAGTTCTAACTACCATGACCAGGCAAGAAAAAGAATCAAAGAAAGGCATTCAAATTAGAAAAGAGGAAGTAAAACCGTCATTATTTGCAGATGACGTGATAGTGTCCATAGAAAACCCTATAGATGCTGCTAAAAAACAACTCAACCTAATAAACAAATTTGGCAAAATAACTTGATACAAAGTCAATATCCAGAAATCAAAGGCATTACCGAACACCAATAATAAAATGTCCAAGATATATACTAGAAAAAAAACCCATTTACTATAGCAATAAAGAAAATAATGTACTCAGGAATAAACTTAACCAAGGAGGTAAAAGACCTGTACTTGGAAATCTACAGAACACCAAAGAAAGAAATTAAGGAAGGTACAAATAAATGGAAGCATATACCATGTTCATGGATGGGAAAAATTAACATCATTAAAAGATCCATATTACTCAAAGCAATTCATAGATTCAATGCAATTCCTATTAAAATACCAAAAACATATTTCTTAGATATAGGACAAATACTTCAAAAATGTATATGGAGCAAAAAGCAACCATGAATAGCCACAGCAATTTTGAGAAAGAACAAAGCTGGAGGAATCACAATACTGGATATCAAACTATGCTACAAGGCCACTGTAATCAAAATAGTCTGGTACTGGCATAAGAATAGACATATAGATCAATGGAATCGAACAGAGAGCCTGGAAATAAACCCAAGTCTCTATGGTCAATTAACCTTCAACAAAGGGGGTAGGAGCATAAAATAGAGTGCAAATAGCCTCTTCAACAAGTGGTGTTGGGGGAATTAGACAGTGAAGTGCAAAACAAAATAATAAAACTAGGCCGCCAACTTAAACCATACACCAGAATAAACTTAAGATGGATAAAGGACTTAAACATGAGCAGGGCAACCATAAAAGTCCTAAAGGAAAACGTAGGCAGTAAAATTTCAGATATCCTATGCAGCAATGTTTTCACCAATATCTCTTAGGGCAAAGGAAATAAAGGAACAAACAAACAAATGAGACTATCTCAAACTAAAACATTTTTGCTCAGCTAAAGAAAACATCAGCAAAATGAAAGGAAACCTACTCTATGGAAAAACATTTGCCAATGATACCTCAGACAAGGGTTTGATTTCACAAATATATAAATAATTTATACAACTCAACACCAGGAAGACAGACAATCCAATTTAAAAATGGGCAAAGGACCTGAACAGGCACTTTTTTGAGGACATAGAAAGGGCCCATAAGCATATGAAAGAATGCTCAACATCACTAGCCATCAGAGAGATGTAACTTGAAACCACAATGAGATACCACCTCACACCTTTCACAATGGCCATTATTAACAAATCGAGAAACAAGTGTTGGTGAGGATGTGGAGAAAAAGAAACTTTAGTGCATTATTGGTAGGACTGCAGACTGATGCAGCCACTATGGAGACCAGTGTGGAATATCCTCAAAAAATAAAATTGGAATCATCTTTTGATCCAGCAATTCCACTGAAGTATCCTAAAACACCAATTCAGAAAAATCTATTCACCCTTGTGTTCATACAGCCTAAGTGCCCATCAGTGGAAAAATGGATCAAAAACCTTTGGTTTATTTAGACAATGGAATACTGCACAGCAGAAAGAACTCCTACCTTTTTGCTACAGGATTGATGGAACTGGAGAGTATTATGTTTAATGAAATAAACTAGTCAGTAAAAGACAAATCCCATTATGATCTCACCTAATACAGGAAACTAATGAACAAAACTAACATACAAGCGAAATAGAACCAGAGGCGTAGAAACAAGGAATAGGTTGACAATGACCAGAGAGAATGGGTCAAAGAAGAGGAACAGATTAGTCAAGGTATAAATGACCCATGGACATGGACAACATATGGGGATTGACTGTGGGAGAGGGGCTGTAATTGGTGGGACAGTGAAGAGCCATCAGAGAAAAAATGGGACAAATATAAAACAACAATAAATTAATTTTAAAAAGATGGTAAGTTTTGAGCAATTCATTACATAACAATAAATAATACACCAAGCAAAACACATCTGTAACCTAAATTAACCGATGAGCTTCCAGTTGTGGACAACTGAAATGTATATTATGGTATAAAGCAGATTATTCAAAGTTAGTTTTTTCCTACAATTATATTCTGACATTTAGAGTTAGATGTACAAATGATTATACTTCAGTTTTGTCTTGGACTATGGAGTTTCCCAATTTTAAATGCAGGTTAGTCTTGGGCAAACCAAAACAGTTTGTCACCATACATATTGATCATAAAATCATTTTCATTGTGTATTTTGTTCTTTAAAAAATAATACAGGTTTAATCTCTGTTATATAAATTAATTTTCTACTATAATATTTCAAAAACATATATTTATAATATAAATTAAGATTCAAGAGAAGAAAGTCATAATGATTTTTTCTTGTTCATCTTTTATCTTTCCATTCTTATTCTACTCTCTCTCTCTCTCTCTCTCTCTCTCTCTCTCTCTCTCGTATCAGGAAACCAAGATACGAGAAATCAGTTATAATATTTCAATAAAATAAAGCTTTGGGGCCCTATTTTAGAAAACCTGTCTGAATACATTGCCATTAATGATGACAAAGCCTTGCTAAGATGTCATGAATCAAATAAGTAAAGGTCATTTTAGACCAGGGTTGTCATCACTAGTCAGCCTAACTGCAACAATTTTCATTTTGATGACATTAAAGGGAGGAAGAAAGAAAATAATGAGCTCTCTAAGCACAGTTGTTCCTATAAAGGAAATGACATCTTCTGCTATAAAACTTATAGAAAAAACTGTCATTTCTACATGACCATTTTTTAAACACACAATCCATCTTCCCATCTCTGTATCTCTATTGCTCTGCTTCTTTCTTCCTCTCTCTCATACACATACACATATACACACATACATTCCAAAAACGTATTTTTAATTTCACATGCCTCTTTAAATATTGCACATATACTCTTAAAAGTTGTAGAAAGCAAATGTTAATTGCTCAATGATTGTTGTATATCCTTACTTGTGGTTAAAGACTATACAAGGCAAATCACAAATTAATGACTTTAACTTTATTTCAACCTTTCATATATATATGATTGCATTTGTTCATTTAAAAAATGCATTATATCTTGTTAAATATATTGAGGCTGATAATTTCTTAGTAGGGCAAAATAATTAAGCCTAATGACCATAATGTGGAGTTGAAGTCTCCTCTAATCAGATGATTTGGATAGTATTCAGTCTATTTTTCTGAAGTTATTTATTCCATTAGCCTGATGATTGTCTGCAATTATTACTACTATTATCTCAACATTTTGGGTTGCGATATTAAAAACCATAGAAAATCAAGAAAACCTACTAAAATGCAATTGGATCACTTGAAAGAGAGCACATATTTAGCCATTATTATCCACTCATTATTATAGACAAAGTCATTATAAATGCCCTATTTATACCCTGGAAAAGAACAAAGCTAGAAAATGTGAAAATAAGATCAGTGCATTTTTCGGAGAACAAAAGTGTGAGGTATGCATGGTTTCTTTGTGAGGATTACATAAGAAGCACCAAGAATAGTATGAAAACTGGCATGGATGATTCATCTCAAGGGACAACAGTATTTACTATTAAAAATAAAATACCTGGTTTATATTGTACCTAGATTTTAAGTTTTGTTAATACAGTCTCCAAATTCTTCCATGATGTTGGATTCCGTTATGAACAGGTGGGAAAATAAAGACGTAGTCTTGCATCCTTACACAGAAAAGTTCACTTGTAGGAGTGTTGGGATCTCCTCAAGAATAGTTAACATTTCAACACAGCTGCATAACACCTTGTAAATACACATACAACCTCTGCTTTTTCTTAACCAAGTATCATATTCTCTAATCTTTCTGGCAATCTGGTGAAAGGAAGTCATTTCCCTGTCTGAGCTAAATTTTTAGAATCTTGGAGTACATAGGGTTAACATTTAAAAAAGAGATTTAGATCTCTTGGAACTGAAGAAACTTAAAAAGACAAATAACATTCCAGCAGAAATATATCTGAAATAATTCACAATATAATGATCTCAAGTAAAAGCTTTTGAGTAAGTTCCTTGATAGACTGTGGTACTTAGCTGTACCCACTATAAAGACATCCATGTAGTTCACATCTGTCCTGCTTTATAAAAATGTAAATGGTCACCATCATCAAGAAAGCACTGCAGAACAGTGTTTTACCCCTGTAACACCTGGAGCCACTGCCAGGGTTCAATGTCTCATTTGTCAATTACCAGCTATGAAATTGACACATGGGAAAATTCCTTAACATCTCAATTTCCCCAACTGTCAAAAGAACCACACTAGTTAAAAAAAATGAATAGATAAAATTGGCACTTAATAGAAGCTTTCAATTGGACAAAATGGCTGAGGGGGGAAGTCTCTTTGTGAAAATTAAAAGTGTGCTCATCCCAAAGCCTGATAGGCACAATCTTAAATGGAAAAGTAGAGAATCTGAAGGAATGGACCAACAAATATAATACATTAGAGAATTATACTATGAAAAGAGCAATGGGTACACTTACTGCGTATGGAATTTAAAAGTTGCCCTGGCTAGTAGCACAGTGGATAAGGTGCCTCCTTATCCAAAAAGGATAATCCTCATCCAAAAGGATTTCAGAATTGTCACTAACCCTTTTCTGCTTCTTCCGATTTTCCCCATTCTCAGTAGGAGTATTTGTTGAATTTTTCCTGTCCCAATACTACCATTATATCTGCTATGTAGATAGCAACACAACCTGTGTTTTCAGTTCAAAGTTCTCTGGTTCAAGAAGAGCCATTTGTGAGCCTTATTTTGAGACTACTAGGAATTATCCCCTCAGGTGGAGTCTGCTGTAAATTACCTAAGATCCTGGTCTTTATCTTGATTCTGTGATTGAACAGGGTTTTTTGTCTTTTTTCTTTGAGGAGAGAACAAGTGTATTTGGAACAACAACAGCAAAGACAACACATGCATCGATCAGTTAGAAAATAATAGCTGCTGAGTTATACAGCTTTCAGAGAAGAAGGTTAACACATTTCCTTGTATGTACATCACCACCAATGTGTCAGGTTACGTCATTAACTATTGAGAAACTATCAAGTGCATATTGGCAGAACAAGTTTCTCTAAAATTTAATTATTGCTTGGAAACTTAAATTTGATCATTGTTTCAGAGGTTTTCATCTTCAGCCATGTGGGAAGTGATATAAAGCTCCTTGGAGGCCAAGCAGTTTTCTTAACCAGCCTCCTGTGCTTAGAAGATCAGCCCAGGAAGATAGAAACAGGGACCCTCTTTGGACAGAAAAGAATTGAGCTTCATCAACTCAGGATTCCTTTCCTGTGATATAACCTCCTGTATGTGAAGGTATGTCTGGACCTCTTGGCATTGCCTTGTGAGAATACAGACAAGAGAAACCAGTTCAAACAAATAAATGCTCATACTCAGCTTTCTGCTATTACTGAAAGTAATAAAGTGAACTTCGTCTGTGATGCATGAGTCTTACATTTTCTACCACTTAACACTGTCGGCTGAATGACTTGTTAGCTTTTAAGAAGGAAAATCTCAGACTTGCTACCGAGTGTGACTGTTATAAGGGAGGGCATAACTGATGTCATTTAGAAAACACAGGCAAAGCAAGTGTTTTCTGATTTTGTCACCTTATTTACCTTTATATATGAACAAATTCATACAGACACGGATTGAAGCAGAAAGGACTACATACTAAGCATACATTACCTTCACCAGTTGACTTAATAGTCCATTTCCTTATTGATTTTTAACTTATCATTTATTCATGATTAGAGATGTTAAAACCTACCAATAAGTTTCTTTTAAGATTTTATTAATTATTTTCAGAGAGAAGGGCAGGGAGGAAGAAAGAAAGGGAGAGAAGCATCAATGTATGGTTGCCTTTCACCTGCCTCCAGCTACAGACCTGGCTGGAGACCTAGCTTGCAACCTGGTTATATGCCCTGGCTAGGAATCAGACCCGGGACCTTTGGGCTCACAGGCCAGCACCAATAGTTCTTGTACACTAAAGGAAGTAATCATCAAAATAAAGACAACCCACAGAATGGGAGAACATATTCGCTGATATATCTGATAAAGGGTGAATAGCCACAATTTATAGAGTACTTACAAAACTCAACACCAAAAAACAAACAACTCTATTAAAAAATGGGCAAAAGCCCTGCATATACACTTCTCCAAAGAGGGCATAGAGATAGGCAATAGTCGTGAAAAGATGTTCAACTTCACTAATCATCAGAGAAATGCAAATTAAACTATGATGAAATATCATCTCACACCTGTCAGGATGTCTATCATCAGTAAATCAACAAACATAAATGCTAGAGAGGATGTGGAGAAAGAGGAACCCTAATGCACTGTTGATAAGAATTCAGATTCATGCATCCAATGTGGAAAACAGTATGGAGATACCTCAAAAAATTAAAACTGGATCTGCCTTTTGATCCAGCTTTCTCACTTCTGACAATATACCTGAAGGATCTCAAAACACTAATCTGAAAAACATAAGCACCCCTATATTTATTGCAGCATTATTTACAATCACCAAGATATGGAAGCAGCCCAAGTGTTCATCAGTGGATGAGTGGATGAACAAGATTGAGACATTTACACAACAGAATACTATTCAGCCATAAAGGAGAAGAAAATTTTATCCTTTACAACAGTATGAATGGACCTGCAGTATATCATGCTAAGTGAAATAAGCCAGGCAGAAAAAGAAATACCATATGATTTTACTCATATGTGAAATCTAATGAACAAAAGGAACTAACAAGGAAAATGGGGACAGACCCATAGAGAGCAGGATTACAGTTAACGTGTGGGAGGTTAGAAGGTGGAGGGATTGAGCAAAAAGGAAAAAGGACTCATGGACATGAAGACCAGTCTGGTGATTGTTTGAGGGAAGGCGCTATAAAAAGACTAAATGACAATAGAGAAAAATACAATAAAGATTAAGTATTAAAAAATTATAGAACAAATATTACTCCTAATATTAAATGTCATCTGTGTCTTTTCCTTCCAGCTCTCTGGGACACTCTGAGAATCTTTTACATATTCAAAAGGCAGATTTAGATAGCATATCTATTTTATTTCCTCCTAATCTAGTGATTTGGATTTACTTTGATAACCTGCATTTGACCTTCATAACAGAAAGTAAATCTATTTCCTGAATTATTTACTCACAATTCTTTAACACCACTTAATTTGTGGATATTGAAGAGGTTTAATTCACAAAGATAATAATACAACTTAAAGTAAATAAGCTCAAACTACCATCTAGCTGAAGCCTTAGAAAATAATAACATTGGATGATAGATATCAAACCACATTAATAGTTTGGAAATGCCGGTGTCGTATGCACATGAACATTTTAAAGTTGCATATCAAAAGAAAGGCATCGACTGCTCAAGAGCATTTAAATACCTAACCACATAGCTAAACTTATAATATTCTATCCACATGTTGCCTTCTTTTTACTTTTGGCTTTGTCTGTAGCTAAAAATGTTTTCCAGATGCCATCATTATTGTTAGAGATCCATTTCAAAGTTTAGGCTACCTAAGCTAAAGGAGAAAAATGCCTTAAAATAAAAAGTTTAAGATATGAGAAAATCCTGTGAGGGAAATTTTAAGAGATTGTCTTGCATCTATTTCCAATTTTATACAAATATATAAAAATGCAATTTTATACAAATATATAAAATGCAAATTATTTTTTTGATCTTTATAAGGCTATGATATATGTTTTCACATTTTTATCATTAACAATAATATCTTGGAGAAAAAATACTATTTTAAATTTTATTTTATTTAACTTATCTAGGTGGGGACAATATAAAGTCCTGTTACTATAAACTATAAATAAAGTAGAGCAAGCATTAAAATAATATTAAACAAAATTAAATATCAAAGATTTATTATTTCACTATGTGCACTATAAAAACAATGGTTACATTTATTAACATTTACTCATAATAGGGCTTTATTTGTTGATACTTTAATCCTGATACTAGATGAAAAGTACATAATCCTGCTTTTACATTTAGAGAAATTATAGACATTACAGTTATAATAAATATGCTAATAATCAACTCTTTATTTAAATCATTCCTCGTATATCTTTTGGTATACATACAATTTTAATATAAAAGAAAATGTCAGAATTACTTTTAATTTATTAAGACTTATTCTATTTAAATAGTGATTTAAAGTATTCAATATAAAGCAAAAACTAGTGTTAATTTTATTTTTTAAATGGTTAAGTAAAAAAATTTTATTATGTATCTACAAAGTATCCAGTACTGTGCAAGTCTAAATAAATTCAAATAAATATTTAAATAAAAGTAATGAAACATGTTCACTTTTGTTGAACACTTAATATCTTCCAGACACTATGTTAAGCACTTAAATATACTAAATTATCATAACTCTATAGTATATAACTTCTTTTTCCCATTTTACAGATAAAAATTAGTATTAAGCATTTTGTAATAATTTATTAAGTAAACAAAGTAAAATACTCATATATTACTTATTTTGTGCTCTGCTGGCAAAATGGCATTTTAATCCTAAGGTAGAAAACGTCATTAAATGTGACTTTAAGTGACAGATTGAGATTACAACTCATTTTTTGTACAATGAGGCAATATTATTCATATTTTTCTACAATGAAAAATTATACACATCGAAGTAATGTTTTATACAAAGTATATATTAATATTGTATATGATAGTATAGAAAACTAAGAAAAACATATAAAACACATATTATCTGCCATCAGTGATGATGGAGGAAAGTTGAAAACAAATCCATGTTACAGTACAGGCCCTGTTATATGCAATAGTCTAGCCAAGTAGCAGACTCATTCACAACATAGTAACATTTGATTGAGTTCCTTTGCAGGTGAAATGACTAACAATGGGAAGTCTAAGAACAGATCATATGTGGTGACACAGAAAAACAGTCAGTATGTATTATCAAGTACAGGTGGCTTAGAAATATGACTTCAGCCCTTAGAGCTCTGGACAAAATAAGAGCAGGTCTCAGTATTGGAAGAACTAGGCTAGAGAGTAAGTTACTAAGGTGAGTTCAGATATCTACACATATACCTTTAACAAAGTTTCCAATACTATTCTGGGTCAATGATATTATAAAACAATAAAATTAATAAAAATGTAAATTATCATGATCTTGATTAGGTAACTAATTGTTCAGGAGAATAAAACAAAGAAGTACTCATAAAATAATTGATAATTTCTACTTCATTAAAATTTAGAATTTCTGTTCTTTAAAATATAAATTAAGAGAGTAAAAAGGTGGCCCTGGCTGGTAGCACAGTGGATAAGGCGCCAGCTTGCGAACCCAAAGGTCGCAGGTTCGATTCCCTAGCCAGAGCACATAACCAGGTTGCAAGTCAGGTCTGTGGCTGGAGGCAGGTGAAAAGCAACCATACATTGATGTCTCCCTTCCCCTCTTTCTAAAAATAATGAAATAAAATCTTAAAAAAAAAAAAAGAGTAAAAAGGCACAACTTGAAGACTTGAAGAATATATTTAACATGTAATATGCTATAACTTAATATAAAAGTGCTTATATATGTAAAAGTGCTTATATAAATACACACATGTTTACTTATGTACTTATTTACACATATACTATTTATGTATATATACATTTACATATATTCTTCAATAAAGAACCATATCCAGTATATATAAGGTATTCCTAAAAATCAATAATACAGGACAAACAATTCATTTTTAAATGTGTGTGATTCAAAAAGAAACTTCAGAAAGAAGGTATCTAAGTGGATAATCAATATATAAATCTATATTTGCCATTTATTACCATTAAGAGAATCAAAATAAAAATCATTACAATACCATTCTAAGTAGAACAAGTGGCATAAAACCGGAAAAGAAAATAATAGCAATTTTTGATAAGGATGTGGGACAAGAAGAATGCTCACAAGTTCCTGTGGACAATATTAACACAGTACAGGCACTTTGGAAAATAGACTGTGCCTGCTAAACCTAAACATATGTATCATATGAACTGGCAGGGCACTCCTGGGCTTATATAAAACACAAATGAGTACATATACCTACCAATTTACAAGTACAAGAATGCTCACATCAGCTTCATTCACAATAGGCTAAACCTGAAATTAACAGAAATGTTTTATAAACATCCATGAGTTCATTTCTATAAAATTCAAGAACAGGCAGTAGAAATACTAATTAATATATGTGGTAGAATTAATACTTAAGACAAGAGCTTATCTCTTTAGAGGACATACTAATTCATAAGCTGGAAATATCCTGTTACTCAGGCTGCTGATTACACAGATATACACTTATATTAAAATTCAACAGACTATATAATGAAGAAGTGTATGAGTTAATATATATTTGTTGTGCTTCAAAATAAACATTTTACAAAAAAGAATTTACACATGAAGTACACTATAACCTTCTACTGTTCTAAACACCTTTCTAAAAGCATTATCCATTTTCCATTAAAATGTTTACTATTTTACTTTGAGATTCTTAGATCATTTACCAACATATAAAATTTAAGAAAAATGATACCTTGATTTAACAAAAAATAAAGGAAAAGTAAGTATAAAAATAAATAAACATTCAAAATATTAGTGTTCAACTAGAAGACATGTGGAAGTAGTCACATGCTTAAACACATGTTTAAAATGCAAATATTATCAATGTCAATGGGTTTAGCTGTGTTGACAGGCAAATACCAAGCATTACATTGTCTTTAATAATATGATTTGTGAAATGACAAACACTGGTAAAGTTCTAAACACAGAGTGATCTGCCTTTTATTATTTTAATAGGTGATACTTACATTTCTGGAAATTTTAGTGCCAATCGTTTTGGAAAAATTAACAAATCTAAACTATCCCATCTTTAAATGCCACAATGACTCTGTTCATTATAACCACCCCACACTCTCCCCATGTATTAAAAAGCCTCCCTAAAAGGAGATGCACCCTACTGAAAATGACTGCTTTATGAAGTATCACACAACAAAATTACTGTCATAATGTCCTTAATAAAAATGAAAAGTTTACCGTTCTATACTTATTCTTCCAAGGGTAAATTTACTAGTAAACTATCACACACACACACACACACACACACACACACACACACAAGAAATGACATAGGAGTAGAATGAGTTTCTATATGTGTAAACTTAGTTTTAAATAATCTGAAGAGTTACGATAAGTAAATAAAAATATGAATATTTTGGAATAAAGTTAAAGTACTTTGATAAGTAAAAATGTATTTCAAGTTTTCTTCCTTGAAATTATTACTTAATAAGTTTGTTTAGTTAAATTTTTATACCACATTAATACTGAAGTTTATCAATAAAAATATTGAAATTAAATGATGCAGTTCTTCACATTTTATAATGAAAGTTTTTGTTTTATGATGTTGGTATACTTGAATGTTTAAAAATTTATATGTAGCTTTTATTTATATTTTCAGATAGTGATTTTATGACATATTTTTAAAACAATTTAACTCAGAATGCATTATTGGTGTATATACTTTTAATATACCACTCAAAGCTGCATGAAAATAATTTTGTGTAACATTTAATGTATGCAACCCAAATAACTTAATAATACATTAATTAAGATCATAGATGGTAGGAATAATAAAAGCAATGTACAAGAGCACTTCAATTCTATATCATTGTCCCTAATACTGTAAATATCTTTATTCTATTGCAGGATATAAACATATACTTATTTTTTCACACAGTTTAACTCAATCCATTCGATGAATTAATTAAATGACCCAATCACACAACTTGAGTTCTTAAAGTTGAATTAGTTTATTTCTGCCTTATGAACTGTTGGTGAGGATTGCTTTGCTTACATAGTCAATCAAATTAACCATATGAAAAGCTGGCCTGTTTTTTTCAGTAAAAGTAATAATAAGCAGTACTAGCTTTTATTTTCTTGAATAAAAAATGTTTTAATTATTCTGTAGGTCTTTTAAAAATCTCTGTTATGAACTCAGATTATAGAACCAGATTACAGAGCCTTCAATTTTAATTATCCTTGAGTTTTATAAATTCTATTAGAAGGTAACTGTGATTCAGAACATGAAAAAGACTGCTCTTTTTACCATGTTTGCAGTTATGAAATTAGGGGGTAGCTCTCATTTGTTTTTATTAACTAAAGTGTTGAAAAGGTCAGTTGTTTTCTGTACATTACTTTGAGATAATATAATGGGAAAATTGATTATGTTTATAAAATATTCCAACATTTTTCTCACATTATTTTAAAAGATTACCTGCTTTTAAAAATCCTCACCCAAGGGCTTGCACATTAATTTTAGAGAGAAGGAGAAGCAGGAGGAGAAAGGGAGGAAAACACCCATCGGTTGCCTCTTGTATGCGTCCCAACCTGGGATTGAACCTGCACGCTAGGAACATGGCCTGACTAGGAATCGACCATGCAAGGTTTTGTTGCAGGGGACACTGCTCCAGCCAGCTGAGCCACACCAGCCAGCACAGCTTAACTAGTTTATAGATGACACTTGTTAAAATCCAATAAAAAATATTTCTTGTAGTATCATCCATTTGAATTGGGTATAAGTGGACTTGAATGATATTAATTGGTTTGTGAATGTATATTAAATCACTCACCATGTAGGCCAATGCCAAACTGAATGAAATGTCATAGATTTCACTGGCTCCTTAAACAAACTGATAGTAATAGAATAAAAAACTATTATCAACAATAATCTGTACAAAAGTGAACTTGTAAATAAAACAAATGTGTAATATTAGGCACAAAAAATATTTGAGCAATATATAATCATGTAATTGTTTACTTTGAATTTATAGCTCATAAATAAATTTTCAAATAGGTAAATAGCTCTCTCTATATATGTATATATACCTAGATACACATACACATACATTCACACATATGTGCATATATGTTCTGTATATATTGGTATAATCATATATATTAATATATTACATATAACTGTAAGATATGTATAGTTCATATATTCTAGAATAAAGCAGATACAGCTTTTTTAGTTTGATTAAGCTATTTTCCTCACTGTAATATAATTACTTACATCACTATTATAAAAGACCACAATACATCATTTTCAATGCTATGGCTGAGAACCAATCTACACAAAATTTATAGTAGACAGGTGATAAGGGAAGGGTGCTTCTGAAGCTATAATTATGTTTAAAAAAGAAGTAAGCAAGCCCTGGCTGGTGGCTCAGTGGAAAGGTGCCAGCCTGTGAACCCAAAGGTCACTGGTTCTACTCCCCAGCCAGGGCACATAACCAGGTTGCAAGTCAAGTCTCCAGCCAGGTCTATGGCTAGAGGCAGGTGAAAGGCAACCATACGGTGATGTTTCTCTCCCTCTATGCCCTCCTCTCTCTAAAAATAACAAATAAAAAATCTTTAAAAAAAGTAAGCAAGTGACATTCTAAAAATTAAAATTAAGAAATTTCAAATGGACCATATCTGTCACCATCTTAACCTGAATCTGTCACTACATATGATTTAATATTTTGGTTAAAGTTTTAAAAAGATATCCTACAGCTTCAAAGGGGCAGCTATAAATTCTGTCTGAATGAAAAGAAAGAATCTCTATTCTGGACTACATTCATCATATCTTGTGAGAATTATATTAAAATTAAAAAAAAACTGATTATAAAATTAAATGCAAATAACTATATTGGCTGCCAATAAATTTGCTGTATTGCCAATGAATTGGGTAAAGAAATTCAAACTTGATCTTATCAAGCTCAAAATCAATACATGCAATACGTGTTTGTTTTAATGACTTCACCAAAGAAAATTAGTGTGGGACAAGAATTAACTAGTTCCTGCTGCTCTGTTGTGTTTCTTAGCTAATTCAAAATGAGTAATGCATATTTTAAAATGTTTATACCAGGAAATACAGACTAGAAAAAGAATTAGGCCAGCAAAGTATACCAATTTCTGCCCTTGGAACCAATGAAATTCAAGTCAACATGGAGCCAGCAATACTTCTCTACTAGAACCTACAGGAAATCAAAGACAGAGATTCTGGTCTTTTTTGAGTAGTGAATAGATTTCACAAGGGACTGGTGAAAAAATCAAGACAATCTGATTTAATAATAACATTTATGTAATATATACTTATTTTAAAACTGAAAAATACATTAAAGAAAAAACTAGCCATATTAGTCTAGTAAATATTTGTTGAATACATGAATAAATAATATAGGAACACAGGAGCCCAGAAGAACCACTTCCCTCTCCTTGACCCTTTATTCTTCAGTCTCCCCTGCAAGTGTCTCCAGGTTTCTATCATCAGGTCTTTTCTCTTCTAGCTTGCTCCATGAGACTGAATTTATTTCCATTACTCCAACTTCCTCTTATATGTATATTTGGGTATTTACTCCAAATTTATGTATCAGTATTGACATTTCTCTTATGTGTCAAAGCCATTCGAGTGTTTTTGCTATAATGCAATATAAGTGTGACTGAGTACACTTTACATTCTGCAAAAGTCATGCACTAAAAATAACAGTGCTTAAGGGGAAACTATGGTTAGGGTGTGCTACTAAAAAATGATGTTACTTTTTACCAGAGCACTAGCAAAAATAATAATTCCAATAAAAAGAAGTAGCAGTTTAAAAGAGATGTAAAATCCCTAATAAATTGAGAAATATCCAGATGATATAGAATGTGGCTTTTAAAACTGGCAAAGGTAATTTTATGGTAGTTTGAGACAGGTTGAGTTTGCTGGATTTATGAGACTTATTAAAATGAAGAGAGGAGAGAAACATTTCTAAAGAAGAGCATGTGGCCCAAAGGAGCATGGAGTGAACAAGCATTATGTACAATGATGCATTTAGCAGAGTTAGTGTACATTATATTCAGGTGTATTCTCTTTGCATTGAAAGATGTTAATGTGTTGGAAAATTTTGCTTATAAACCAAAGCAAATTATGTGGTATAATCACATACATACTATTTAAACCATAGAGTGCAAGCTAACTTGTATTACAGAAACAGTAATTGTAACAGAACACAGAATTCCTGTTTCTGAGAAAAAAATTCAACTAGATAGTCTATAAGTTTCTCAAATGAGCCTAGGGTAAAGCTTATCCTGTATGTACATGTTACTCCTCATTTACCACTTGCCTGGGATAATTGTATTACTATCATTTAGGCTTGAAATAGTGCAGCAACAAGAGTGGCTATCACTATTTAAGAATTGCTGGAGTATGACCAGGGTTGACATCCAACAATACCACTATTCAGTTGTGAGGAAATTATACAATGTTTATAGTCAAGATCCATGTCTTTTAAAATATAACAACTTTTTATATCATTTTATTGTTAGTAATAAGTGAAATGATGTTTGAAATCATTTTGACAACATGCCTACCATTTAAATGCTCAATAAATATTAGCTGTTATTTAAGATTATTTTCAATTTCACTTTATTACTTATGTGACTAGAAGTGCAATATAGCTTTCACTCTACTCCCATGATCACAACTATGATATAACCTTCATTATTTGTCTCCTAAACAATTATTAAAATAGTTATCTAATTTATCTTGCCATTAAGTTTAATGCTTTCAACACATATTTTCAGTATTTTTTCATCATCCTTTAAAATAATCCAAGCATGGTATTCCCTTGCTAATTTTACTTTATACAATAGTAATATCATATTGTTAACACCAAAAATCTAAGTTAAATTGCAAATGGTCTTTCTAGGTTATGATATTTATGTGTATAATTTTTAAAGAGTATGTTACTGAAATTAAGAATAATAGGGTTTTTTAAAATATTATTTCATGCCTTTAAAAATCAGAACAAAATTAATTCTTCTAAGAATTATGTTTATTAAAACATAATTAAGATTTTCAGAGGTTTACTGAGAGACTTAAACCATAAGGTTTTTAAACATCTGTAACTCTTTTTACTTAGAAGTTTATCTTATGTAATTTAATGAGTAGTATCAATGACAAAACTCAGGGTTTGAAAACAGAATCAACAAGGCATTGAAAGTAACTTAGGGAAATGTTTTCCATTTTCTCCTCTTCATCTTCCAATTTTGATTTTTTCCAACATACTTTCATGGAAGCTTATATACACACATTAGTTATACACACATGTTTCCATGTGGAAAAAATAACTAATCAGAAGGCCCAGGAGTATTCGCTGTATCTAGCATTAGCATTAATCAGGTAAAGTCTGATAAATTGTAATGCGTGCTACCATCCATGAACATAATTAGATAAGTTTGTCTATATTCTATTTATCTCCTAAATGCCAATGTGACTTTCGGAAATAACATTTAACTATTCTTGCTAAGGTTATGTTTTAGTAAACTTTAAGTAAAATTGGAAAAATAAAGTGAACATTATTATTTTTCAAGTTAAAAAATATATTTATGTGTGAACTTTCATAATAAGATAAATGGACAATATGTTTTAGATTTAGGTATGTATTAATGGTTTTGTTTCACATGTGGTTTTGTAAATGTTTGCTTTGTTTGTAGGTGGATCTAATATAAAATTTATCAATGTATTATATTACTTAGTGTGTGCACCTCCAAAAATAGACTTTGACTTTTTTCAATAGTAATAAATGTCTTAATTATTGGTATGACTGAAATAAGCCCTCTAGTAAATTGTAATTTAGAACTTCTTGCTGAATAAATGAATAAATGATTAAATGGAAAAACAAAATTATCTGTTGTCCTAAATTATTGGTATCACAAGATTTCAGTGTATATTAAACTTTGGCTGAGTTTTTATTCCTTATCTCTTAATATGATTCATTCCCTAATGCTGATAGGTCTATCTCTCCTTTTTAGAGGACATATAGTTAAAGTAGAATAGAAAATGAAGAAATAAGCAGTGTGCTAACCAAAGAAAGTGTAGGTTTAAAATCTAAATACTTATGGTACAAAATAAAGATACTCCACACTCTCCCCATTATGACCTACCTCCAACACTACGGAGGTTGTGTTTAAAAACAGATACTAAATCATGTGTAATCAAGGGTATCTGCTATTATGACTCTTTTTTTAGAGTTCTGTCAGGAATACAGGACCAAGGAATAAAAATGATAAGAAACAGCACCTGATTTCAGTTTGTTTGTTTAAGCTTGCACAGTCAACACCTGGAACAATAAATAACTGATGTAGAGTATACATTCAATAAATGTTTTAAAATTTATTTTCCAGGACTCTGTTGTGAAGGAGAAATAAAAACCTCACTAGGGATTCCTAGTTTCAGCTCAGAAATGTGAGGATCTTAGAATTCTTCACTTCCATTATTAATCAGTGTTAAAACTAACAAACTGAAAGTTAATGACTTGTTTTGGCACTATCAGACAATTGAGTTTGCCAAGCAAACCTATAGTTTGCAATCTGGACAGATAGGCAAATCTACAAAGTCACAGTCAGGATCTGCTTATCTGAGACAGAAGGCATTAGAGCTGTACACTGGCCAGAACACTTAGTGATGATTTTCATGAACAGCTAGAAACTGATTTTGAACCACCCTAAGAATGACAAACTCTTTCGGAACATGCTTGTAAGGGCATTCTCACACTTGCATGTTTTTCCTTCAAGTATTTGACCATGGTCTCACAAAGAATAGCTAAAAATGACCCCCTGGTAAGTTTAGCAGGTAAGAGGAGAAAAGCAATTATTGTGATTATTTTTATTTTCCAACAAAAATTAATTGTATCAGATTTTTATTCTACAACAGGGAATGATATATCTCCCTCCTCAGCTCCCCTTCTAGCCTTCCTGCTTCACTTTAGGTGGAAAAATACTTTGAAAATTACTTAGGAACATTAGCAATCAAAGTCACAGATCCACTAGAGAACCGAAATTTAATTATAATCATAGAACCCTTCCCCAAACCTTACCACCACACCAAGAAGAGTACAGTATAATAACAGATATACAGTTATCACAGATTAAAAATAACCAAGTCACAAATTTTCTTGCAGGAAGGATATCTATGGAAACCTAAAATCACCAAGGGTGGTAAAAGCAAAGACAACAGGGAGCCATTGTAACCTCTGAAACCTACAGTTCTGGCAACATTAAACACAGCACAGCTGCTAGTATGATTAACCTAAGAGCTCACACTAAAGCCCATTTACCCAGTTCCTGTTACTCAATGCAATATGTCTGACTTTGAACAAAATATTATAAGGCATGCCATAAGATAAGAGAAAAATCACAGTCTCAAGAGACAAAGCAAACATATGAACCAGATTTAGATATCATACAAATTTGGGAATTACCTGACAAATAAATTTTAAAAAGTATGATGATACATTATTAATATTAGAGATGAAAGAGGAGGAAATCACAACAGGTTACATTAAGAAGATAAAAGAACATTACGAGTAACTATGTACCTCCAAATCTGATAACCAAAATAAGTAAGATTAATTACATGAAAAACATGATCTGTCAAAACTCACACAAGGAAAGATAGATTTCTGAATAGACTTACATTTACAGGGAAATTGTGTCAGTAATTAATAGCATTTCAAAACAGATAGCACCAAGCCCAGATATGTTCACTGGTGAATTCTACTAAATTTTTAAGAAAGAATTATTCTCTATAATACCTTCCAGAAAATAGACAGAAGATACTTTCTAGCTCACTCAATGAGGCCAGCATTATTATAGAAACAAACTAAACAAAGACATTATAGGGAAACAGAAAACTATAGGCCATCATAAATATAGATGCAAATTTCCTCAACAAAATATTAGCATATTGAATCTAACAATCTATAAAAAGAACTGTACACTATGACACAGGTATTCAAGGTTGATTCCACAACTAAAAATTAATATAACCCATCACATCAACAGGTTAAAGAAAACTCACACGATCATATCAATAGATGCAGAAAGGCAACAGATACCCAACACCCATTCATGATAAAAACTCTTAACAAACTAGGAATAGAAAAGAACTTCCTTAACTTGGCTAAGAACACCACAAAGCAAATAAATAAACAAAACAAACAAACTTACAATTAATATCATATTTTATGTTTAGAAATAAGAAGTTTTTGTGCTAGGACCAAGAACAAGGAGATTCTGTCCCCTTGCACTACTACTTCTCAATATTGTACTAAAATATCTAGCTAATAGAATAAGTTAAAAAGGAAATAAAATATCTTCATATTAGAAGAAATAAAAGGGGCTTTGCAAAAGACAGTATTACCTACATAAAAAATCTGAAATAATTGACAAAAATACCTCTTAAAACTAATAAGTAATCATAGCAAGTTTGCAGAACACTAGACTAATATACAAGGTAAATTCTTTTCTATGTACCAGCAATAAAACATTAAATTGGAAAAATTAAATATATATAGGTATATAAAATTTACAATAGCACTCCCAAAATGAAATACTTAGGTACAAATCTCTGATGGACAAAATTATAAAACAACTAAATAAATGGACAAATCTTCCATGTTCATGGATAGGAAGACTCAAGATTTCCAAGATATCAGTTCTTCCTAGCTTTATGTATAGATTCAACACAATACTAATCAAAATCATAGCAAGGTATTTTAAGGATATCAACAAACCTATTCCAAAGTTTATATGGAAAGATTAAAAACAAAAGAGTAGTTAAAGCAATATCAAAGGGCAAAATTTGACCTCTGACACCACCCACTTAAGGACTTAAAGCTACAGTAATCACATTAGTGTGGTATTACTAAAAGAATAAACAAATAGATCAATGGAAAAGAAGAGAGCACAGAAATAGGCCCCGAAAAATAGAGATAACTGATCTCTGATAAAGAAGCAAAGGCAATGCAATAAAATAAACATAATATTTTCAACAAATTGTGCTGGAACAGTTGCAAAAAAAATGAATTTAGACAAAAACTTTACATTCTTCACAAAAATTAACCCAAGTGGATTAGACTTAAATATAAAATGCAACACTGAGAAGATAACATAGGAGAAAACCTTGATGACCTAAGGGTGGTGATGATTTTTAAGATAAAATATCAAAGGTATGACCCATGAAAGAAAGAATTAATAAGCTGAATTTCTTAAAATTAAAAAGTTTCAGCTCTGTAAACATGTTTTCAAACTGAATAAGAAGAAAGTCACAGACTGGGAGAAGATATTTGGAAAAGACATATCAGATGAAGGATTGTTAGCCAAAATATACCAAGAACTCTTAAAAACTCAGCAACCCAACTGAAACCTGGAAAAGAAGACTTGAACAGAAAAAGACTAAAGCAGAGCTACAAAATACATGTGCCAGTCATCACATTGTATACCTTAAATATTGTGTTTGAGCTGCTATAACAAATATCACAGAATAGGTAGATTATAAATAGCACAAGTGTATTACAGCTTTGGAGGATATCAAGCACCGAAATCATGGTGCTTGGCATTGTTGGGTGAGGGCCCTCTTCTGGGGCTCAGACTTCTCATTGTGTCCTCACAGGGCTAAAGGGGCTATGGATCTTTCTCCGAGTCACTTTTATAAGGCACTATTCCTATTCATGAATGCTTCACCCTCAAGGTTTAAGCCCTTACCAAAGGTCCCACCTAATAATCCCATTATCAGACAATAGGATTTTAACATATAAATTCTGATGGGATACAAGCATTCAGGTCATAGCAGATACATACAATTTTTACTTGTTAATTATATCTCAATGTAGATGGGGAGGAAAAGATATGCAAATGAAAAATAAGCCCATTAAAATGCTCAACATCATACGTCATTAGGGAATTGAAAATTAAAACAGCAAAGTGACAGTGCTAAATATTTATTAGAATGGCCGCAATGCAAAACACTAGCATGACCTAATGCTAGTCAGGATGTTGAACAACCAGAGCTCTCCTTGCTGGCTGGTTAAAATGCAAATTGTATAACCACTTTGGATGATAGGTAACTCCTCAGTATTTACCCATAGGAATTGAACACTATATTCATACACAAAAGAAAACTGAACACAGATGTTTATAGCAGCTTTCTTCACAATAGCTAAAACTGCAAAAACTTAGAAGAAACCAAGATATCCTTCAGTAGATGAATGGAAAACTAAGCCATAACACACAGTGAAATATTATTCAACACTAAAAAGAAATGAGTTATCAAGGCATAAAAAATGTGGAAAAACTTAAATACATATTACTAAGTGAATAGAAATAATGTAAAAATGCTATATACTGTATGATTCCAACTATAAAACATTCTGTGAAAGATAAAACTGTAGAGACTATCAAATGTTCAATGGTTACCAGGCGTTAGAGAGAAAAGAGATAAATAATCAGAGGACAGAGAGTTCTTTAAGCAATGAAACTACTCTGTAGAATAAAATAATGGTATATGAGTATTATTATACATTTGTCCAAACCAACATAATGTTCAACACCAAGAGTACTGTAAACTATGGTCTTTGGATAACGATATATCAATGTTGTTTATCAATTTTAATAAATATACCACTCTAGTGAGGGATTTTGATAATGGCAGATGCTGTACATATGTGAGGCAGAAAATTTATGAGAAATGTTAGGACTTTCCTCCTAGTTTCATTGTGAACTTAAAACTACTTTAAAAATAAAGTTTTTTTAAAATAATTAACTATGACTAATATGTTAAGGACTCCAATGGAAAAAGTAGACACTAATCAAGTGTAGACAGGTAATGTCAGAAGAGGGAGGCTTTAAGAAATCACCTTAGAAAACAACAGAAACAAAAACATAAGGGAGAGGTGGTGCATCTATGCATTGGAATATGACTCAGCCATAAAAACAGATGAAGCCTCGCCATCTGCAACAACATGGGTGGACCTAGGGGGTGTTGTGCTGCATGAAATGAATCCAACAGAGAAAGAAAAATGCCATTTGATTTCATTTATATGTGGAATCTGAAAAACAAAAAATCAACAATCTGGCAGAACAGAGATAGACTCATGGATACAGGGAACATTTTGATGTTGCCAGATGGGAGGGTGTTAGTGACATGGGTGAAAAAGGTGAAGGGATTAATAAATGCAAATCGGTAGTTATAGAGTAGATATGGGGATATAAACAAATAGAGTCAATAATATCAGAGTCACTGTGTGCAGAGTTAAATGGGTACTGGATTTATTAGGGTAATCACTTCATAAGTTATATAAATGTCCAATTAATGGGTTGTACACCTAAAAATAATATAATATTGTACTGCAACTATAATTAAAAATTAAAAAATATTTTAAAAATAGTGAAACATCCAAATAGTGCCATGTCAATTAAAGGAATTGAATCAGTAGTTAAAAGGCTTCGACTTCCAGCCAAGATGGAGGCGTAGGTTGACATGCTGGTCTCCCTACACAACTAAGAAGGAATAGAACTACCTCAAAACTAGAGACAACCAGAAATTCAAGAAAATTGAGCTGCACAGAAGTCCAATAAACAAAGATTTTAAGGAAAAATATTTATCCAAACAGGTAGGAGGGGCAGATAGGACGTGGGTTGGCAGAGCAGTTTGGTGATGAAGCAGCTGTGGTGGGAAGGTGGCTGTGGCTGCCCATCATAAAGTGCAGTCACACATTTTTAAAGGCAGAGTAGGGACGCCTGGGGAGCTCTCCCAGCACCAAAAATGACTGTAAGGCTCATGGTTCTAGCATGAGGGGTTGGGGGCATAAAGCCTGATTGCTTCTAACTGGGAAACCAGTGGGGACTGGGGCAGAGGAAAATCTGGAGGGATTTTTCACCTTGTTAAATATGTGAAAGGCTTCTCACCGAATTGGAAATTTCCAAGCCATTATGTTTGCAAATTTTGATGCTGCCCCTATTTTCTTTCTTCTCTCGTTCTATAATCCATTTTAGAAATATCATCTTTAGTTCCCTTTACCCTTTTTCCTATATACCTTTTCTTTATAAATTATATTTTATTGATGATGCTATTATAGTTGTCCTAATACTCCCTCTTTGCCCCCTTCCACCCAGCACCCCTCACTCCCTCAGGCAATCTCCCCACCAGTGTTTATGTCCAGGGGTCTGGTGTATAAGTTCTTTCGCTACTGCACTTCTTCTATTCTACTGTACATACCATGGCTATTCTGTAAGCACCAATTTACACTTCCTATTCTCCTCACCTCTTCACTCATTCCTCTACACCCCTCTTCCATCTGGCAACCATCAAAACACTCTCCATATCCATGATTCTACCTCTGTTAGTCTTGTTTGCTTAGTTTGTTTTTTTAGATTCAGTTGTTGATACATGCATTTGTTGCCATTTATTGTTCATGATTTTGATCTTCTTTTTCTTCATTGAATCTCTTTAACATTTCATATAATAATGGTTTGGTGATAATGAGCTCCTTCAGTTTTTTTCTTGTTTGGGAACCTGCCCTTTGATTTCTAAATGGTAGCTTTGCTAAGTAGAACAATCTTGGCTGCAGTTCCCCGCTTTTCCTGATTTTGAACATTTCTTGCCAATCCATTCTAGCCTGCCAAGTTTCTTTGAGAAATCAGCTGACAGTCTTATGAGAACTCCCCTGTAGGTAGTTTGTTTTCCTCTCGCTGCTTTTAAGATTCTCTCTTTGTCTTTTACCTTTGGCATTTTAATTGTGATGTGTCTTGAAGTGGGCAAACAAGGCCGGGCCACATCTGGATTACACAAAAATTCAGCTCCTTGGCAGCTGCTGTAATATCTGGGAAAGTGGGGAAAGCAGAAAGATGATTGGATGACCCCAAAGAAGAAACTGGATATTGTCTTCCTATCACTTTCTATGGACTGAGGCCAGTCCTAAAGAAATTTTTAAGACTAGACCCAGGCCACTTCGCTAAACGGGGCTAAGTTGCCACCAATGATTATGGCAATAGATTCAGCAAAATGTAATTAAATTTCTGAGACAAGGTAATATTTTATTCAACTTACACACCACTGTTAGCGTACACTATAAAACTTAGCATTTATTAAAATATATGGGAAACCAAATTATTACAAATAAGATGACACTACGAGTAATAGAATCTCCATGTCCTGAATCAAAATACTAAGACTATTGTAGTTTCTCCATCACTAGATACATCTAAAGCACAGTGCTAACTATTCAGAGAGGCTGTGTGTCTCAGAACCATATCCATTTAAGACAAAGGAGAAGAAACTGTCTTATCAGCCACCAACTGACCTTTGGATTTCTCATGTCTATTCTCTTAACACTTCATACTTTAGCTTTTTGAATCATTGTCATCTTTTTGTTTTTTATTATTCACTGGCAAAGTATCTTCTTTTCTAATTGTTTTAATTCCTAATTCCAAAGAAATAGCCTTTGTTTTCCTGCTTTATGCTTAGATTAGGGTTATATCCTCCACTTGCAAAAGTTCATGAAGAACTACCTCTCAGGGGGCCAAATATATGATGATTTGATTTTTAGTGGTGGGTGAACAATCGATATACAGATCATGTATCATAGAAATGTACACTTGAAATGTTCATAATCTTATTAAATATTGTCATCACAATAAATTTAAGTAAAATAAAATAAAAATAACAAAACAAAATAAAGAAGAAATACCATCTTAGTGTATCATAGGTGTCTCTTCCTCTTTTGTAGGTAGTACCTAATTTTGTCTTTCCAAATCTTTTGACATATATTTTAATTCACTAATTCTTTTTTCAGCTGGGATGATTTGCTTTTAAACTATCTTTTTATTGTATTTTTCAACAAAACTTTACTTGCTTTGTTCAAATATGCTGAATTTCTTGTGATATATTTCACCCCAAAATTTCAAATTGGTTTTCACCCTCTCTAAATATAAAAAGTATAGATTTTATAAACTATTTCTAATAAAATAATTTCAATACCTGAAACTACTGGAAGTGTATTTGTCTTGCCTCTTTGTTTTGTTGAGCCTGATTTATGTCTGTTTTTTAAATATATATCACTGTATTTGATTGTTTATTAGATACAGTGTTTGAAAAAATGCTTTAAGACATAATTTCAGGACTAAGGTGCTTTTTTTTCCCTCTCAGACAGGATTTCTGTTTTCTGTTGTGAGGCACCAGAGGGCACTAGCAGTCCAGGACCCAGCCTGCACTTGGTTCCTGTACCTTGATTTACCAGGTCATGCTCTCAGGATGTATGAGACTGTCTTGCCAGGAGTCCTCCCATTGGTAGCAGCTGACTTTAATTCATGTCCTTTCAGTGTGTTAGCATGCAGAAAGAGTGGCTCCTTCTCTACATTGACAAGGGCTCTTGAGATTAAAGAAGCTATTGGGGAATAGAGAAGGGAAGAGGAGCACTTAGGAATTCCTGGCTCTTCTGGGTAAAAAAGGGGGTGGTCAGGTCTTAACCTATCATGGCATTGAACTCCATTTCTCTCAGTACAGCAGCATTTTGCTCTCTCATGAACATTTTAGGAAACATTTTAAAGAGAGAAGGGTTGATGCAATTTCTTAGTTTGCAGTATGTAATCTAATGAGTAGTTCTTCAAATGACTAAATTCTCATTTCTGATGGACACAGTACTGACTGCTATTTGGAATCAGTGCTTGGCCCTCCTTCCCATAAAACTTTCTGTGGACAAAACCCCCCAGCATTGTAGGATGATGAGTGATGACTAGGGCTGCTAGATAATTACAGGGTATCTAATGAAAAGTGAGTTTCATATAAACAATGAATATTTAAAAAAATATAAGACCCAAACATTGCACATGGTATTAATATTATAAATTTTTTATTGTTCATCTGAAATTCAAATGTTTCCTTTATTTCTTTTAAGATTTTATTTATTATTTTTAGAGAGAAGGTCAGGGAGGGAGGAAGAAAGGGACTGAAACATCAATTCATGGTTGCCTTTCACCTGCCTCTAGCTACGGACCTAGCTGGAGACCTTGCTTGCAACCTGGTTATGTGCCCTGGATGGAATTAAACCAGTGACCTTTGGGTTTGCAGGCTGGTGCCTTATCCATTATGCCACCAGCCAGGGCCTCTGTTTCTTCTATTTTTATTTGCTAAACCTGGCAAACTTAGTGATGGCTGGCAGGATAAAAGTTGGCTCTAGTGAAAAGTGTGTTTCTAGGAATTTTAAAGACTTCCTTAAATTTATTGCAGCAATTAGAGTGAGATCTAGTGTTAACATATGAGCAGCAATGCTATAATGCATTTCAAGTAGAATGAGAGAATTTCAGTATATAAGCTTCAGAAGCAAACTAATACACACTATTAATGCCCCAATTAAAAAATTTTAAAAACTAAATTTTTGAGGCATTCTAGGTAGAGATTAAAATGAAGATATCATGAAAATATAGATACCATTTGCTAATGTTAAAGTAATTGTAAAGTGTTCCATGTTATCTCTGCAAAAATTATATTGAACCACATTTTGAGGTAAACTGCATTAAAAAGACTTTTGCAAGATCATCATAAGAATCAATCCTCCTCCAGATCTCTCACTGTTGAGAAGTAACACAGAAAAAGAATGCTCCCTGATTTATGTATTTATATACACCTCATTGGGATTTGGCAATTATGCTTAATATCTTGTGATCATTTATTGGCAAAACATTCCCTTTTTTATATATAGTTATGTATTAATTGTATGTATTATTGAAATAATCTTAGATACCAGTGTAACATCTGTCGATCAAATTATATTTTTGAGAAGAAAAGCACATTCAGTGATAATTTAGGCTATTAATTCCATCAGGGCAGTTTTATTTTGTGATAAATTAGCTACTACATTTTCAGTATAGCCATGACTTAAAGGTGGTACTTCATATTCTGGAGATGTATTTTCATTTGTATTTTTAAGTCTGAGTTTATTTCAAACCTTGTATGCTCTTATTTAGACTCTCTTTTACCAAATACAAGATGCAATTCTCTTACTACAAAGATTCTATCCTTCCATTCATTTTGCCTTGCTATTATTACTCCAACCTTCAACCTTGTGCATCATCAGAGTAAATACATTTGCAGTTGGTCTCCATGTCTAGATCACTTAAACAGATTAGAAACAGAAAAAAAGCCAAATCCTAAGAAACTTTTGAACTATCCTCCATCTTTTCTGAAATGCCTAACATACAGTACTTTTTAAAATGTATTCTGCTTTATGTTTTAGAAAGTTCTTTATCTATTGCTTTATTTACCCAACTCCTATTTCTTTGTTTAAAATTGCTCTTTAAAACAAAATTACAACCATAATTGAAATGTTACCCAACATAAAGGAAAAGAGAGTTAGAAAGAAACAGAGATTTTATTTCAGTCCAATTATTGGCTAAATTTTTTCCAGTTAAAAAATATTTAATTTTCTTTAATAAATGGAAAAAAGTCTCTTTTTCTTTTTTTGTTTTCAAGTAGTAGTTGTTAACTATTTTTAAATAATTATAATGGCCCTAGATCCTTTCAAGATGACATGGTTCTGAAGCCGTATTAGGATACAGGTTTTCACAATGTTAACAAAATTGTGAACATTATTATCACTTAAGAAAACTGATTTCTCATGTCAAAATCGGAGGTAAGTAAACTATGCCTAATACTTACCTCTACAACATTATGGATACCAGCTCCTCCACCTTTTCACTTTGTCATCCTCAAAATGTAACTTCCATTTTCCGGTTCAGGAGGGCCATGCTGGCTCTCACCATCATATCCATATCCTGGCCCCTAGCAAGGTAAGGACATGCCCCTTTACCTTAAGGGCTCAGCTCCGAAGTTTTATCTGTACTGCTCACGTATCCTTTGCCAAAAGTCAGTCATATGGACAAACAGCTATTAGAAACTCTAGGAAAGCTTGAGGTGGAGAGCCATGTGCACAGCAAAATGAAAAGTACTCTCCTCTAGAGGATGAGGGGAGAATGGATACTGAGAGATAGCAAGCCACCTCCATTTCAAAAGCCAGACATCTTTTCTTCATTTGTTTAAATTTGTCAATATTTATTACTTTCTTTTATGTGCCTGGTGCTGGAAAACAGGGATCATAAAATAAGGTGCTTATTTCCTAATCAATATTGTTTTGTCTAGTCAGTAAAATAAATATTTAAATGAAACACAAATCAATTACATTATAGATGAAGTTGTATGTGGAATATAGGTTGTAATAGGAAGATATCATAGAGTCTTGAGGAGTAAGATTAGCCAAAGAGAAATAATAGTTCCATGAGAGAAAACAGAATAAGTTAAAGATTTAAGGATAAAATAAAATTGACTATGAACTGAGAGAATGTTAGTGAGAGCTATAATAAGAGTGGCATTGTAAAGGTTATTGTTTTCTGAAAATATGAATATAAGGCACTGAAATATTTTAAAGCATTTCTTCTTTTTCATCCATTAACCTAGTCCACCAATAGACAATTGTATTCACCAAATTAGGCCTATAAAAGCCCTTCAAAGACGCTAAAAGGATTTTAAAATCTATACATTATTTCTGCTAAATACAAAAATTTGCAAGCTTCTTCTCACCCTTGGATTTTGCTTTTTCATCTTTTATGAATGTTCTTTCAAAATATGGCTATACTGATTTTTAGGTGCATCTTTCATTTATATTGATATCATTCATGACTATATAATCAGAATATTATTTTTGAGATGTTGTACCTTGACTTCTTCATTAAGAATCCTCTTTTTTAATTTTTTTTCTAGTTTTTGGGATGAAATCTGACTATATTTAGAATTCCTTGATATAAAGGAGTCACTTTCTCCCAATGTTAATTTCATAAAATGTGGACAGCTTTCCAGAATATTAAAAAATCCTGGAAATGAGTAAATCATGTTTGAAAAAAGTTAAAATATAGTGACTTCAATAATTAAGGTTACATTTATTTTCTAGAATATGCTTGTGATATTTTAGTTATATTAAAGAATCTGTATTGGTTATAAATCATAATATTTTACATGTAAGTAATAATAGAGATACTCAGTCTGTTGTTCTCATTTCAAAATTGAGGTATGTAGAGATGTGTCACTTCCAGAGTTACATAAGAGATAAAGGACAATACTAAAGACACAACACAGTTTTCCTGATTCTCAATCCATTTTCCTTCCCTACATCCCTGAAATGGCCACTGCAATTTAATGCTACCTCTACCTGGTGAATAATGGCCTGAGATGAATGAGTAGATTAAGCATTTAAGTAAGAAACAAATTTTTTTGTGATTTTACTTGCTCCACACACACTGATCAAGTGAATTAAGTGGGTTAAGGCATAGAGTTCAGCATGAACTTTAAAGACCAAATCTAAGTAATTTCATACTATTTAATTTATTGTCCCAAATAGCCCCATGCTATGCCCTACTAAAATATATACGTCAATATATAAAATGCATATAAGTATAGATGGCACCTAGGAAGGCTTAACTAGATTTATATCTTAAATGCATTCTTAAACTGTATGGTTCAAATATTAGATCAACTTGTAATTTCAAAAATAAAATTGGTGACTTGATCATTGGAAAGAAAATAAATCAACTTTATATGACAGGTTTAATGAAAAATCACTTTTTTATGGACAAATAGTACAGCAATGCTTGTTAGACCCAGTGGGTTATAATATAAGCAACCATAAGCTTAAGTGAAAGCAGAGTTCCTTATTAATTCTCCGGGATGATTTGGAACACTTGGCCCTCACATGAGCATCTAAAAGAAGTGATTTGCTGCTCTCACCAAGGCTGCAAGGGAAAGGTACAAAATCCGACTACATTTAAGTAAAAGATTCAAGAAATTAAACACGGTGAAAAAAAAATATAATGAGCTCTTAAATATTCTCAAAGGTGGGTTAAATGCCACCCAAAGGCAAGCGTTGTAATGAAAACGTTCAAGACTATTGACAGAGGAAAGCTTAAATCGTCCTGGTGCAAATTTTTATAAATTTTATAAAAATTCTCAAAATAAACTATCAAAATTTGTGCAAACATTTGAAAACAAAATTTTCTTTTTTTTTTTCTTTAAGATTTTATTTCATTATTTTTTTAGAAAGAGGGGAAGGGAGAGAGGCAGAGAGGGAGAGAAACATGAATGTATGGTTGCCTTTTACCTGCCTCCAGCCACAGACCTGACTGGAGACCTGGCTTGCAACCTGGTTATGTGCCCTGGCTGGGGAATCGAACCTGTGACCTTTGGGTTCGCAGGCCAGTGTCTTATCCACTGTGCCACCAGCCAGGGCTGAAAACAAAATTTTCAAAACCTCAAATTATTTGTTTAAAATATTTCATGACAACATTGCAAAGCTATCGTTTTCTATTATTTTTAGAGTTGCTGTTTTTATCAAAGCTATAAAGAAATAGATGAAATTTACGATCTTAGTAATTCATGTTCCTAATACATATGAAATACAAACAGAACACATTAATGTAAGAATACAATAGCACTGAGGTTCTTTAAACCTAGGTGATTGACCCCTTCGATCTTAACTGCATTTAAGCCCTGTCTCTATTCCATGCATCTATTCCCTCCTCCTCACCCTAAAGGCTCAACATTGAACATGCAATTTTAATAAATGGCATCTGTTTTCTCTTTTTTCCCAGAAAACTTCTAAGCTTATGAAGTTGAACATACCTAAGCACTGGACAATAAAAGTATAAAATATTTACTTATACCTTATTACATTATTAAATAATATTTTTTAGGTTTAATATATCAATCGCCATTTTGGACCAATGCTATAGACTGAACATAGTTCTGGGCTAAAAATAAAATTAAAAAATAATAAAATTGTATCTTCATTGTGCAGCTTTAAAATTGCAAAATAACACATTTATTTCAACTTTAAACAAACTAGCTGGGAAAGCTATTTCTGACATTCTTATGACAATCACACTATTTAAACATGTTAATTGAGGAAAATAATTAAAAAATTAGTATTTGATTTAATCTTCAATGAGTATTTTTCTTAATTATATATATTTATATACTATTATATATAAAATATATATGCTAAAAATGTAAAAAACAATGGATGTGTTAACTAATTCATGAGTGTTTTCTATTTTTAAATTTTCTTTAATTATTTAACAGTTTAGGTACATTATATTTGCTCCAGGTGTACAACCTAGTGATTAAATATCCATAAGCTTACAAAGTGGTTACCCATCTGACACCACACATAGTTATTACAATATTATTGATTCTATTCCTTATATTGTATTGGCATCCCTATCTAGTCTGTAGCTACCAATTTGAGTTTATTAACCCCTTCACCCATTCCCATCAAATCCCCTCCCATCTGGCAACCAGCAAAATGTTCTCTGTATCTGTGAGTCTGTTTATGTTCTGCTTGTTCATTTATTTTGTTTTTGAGATTCTACATATAAGTGAAATTGAAATCATATGGCATTTCTCTTTCTTTGTCTGACATTTCACTCAGCACATTATCACCTGGGTCCACCCATGTTGTTACTATTCAGAATTGTCCAACTTTGGATGTGGAAAATTTTACAAACACATTTTCTAATTTATTTCACACATATATGTGCAAAAGGTGGGAATTTTAAAATTCTATTTGTAAAAAAGTCTAAAAATTATTTTAAGTATAAAAATACTTTAAAAACCATTATACCACAGTATAATTGACAGCATTAATTTCTTTCTTAGAAATGAAATAGTGGTGTATCTTTGAGGCAAAGAGGGATCCAAAAAAGCCTGGAATTTATTATTAAAATTATGTGTTTATTCTTACATGTTTAAACCTCAGCCACCTTCAAAGTGCTCTGCATTGGATGCAATACACCTATCAGTACTTTTTCCACTGCTCAGAACTCATCAGTTTTGATGCCTTTTAGTGTTTCTGCCATTTTTTGTTTCACCTCTCCCAAATCAGAAAAATGTTTCCCTTTGAGGATATTTTTCATTTGGAGAAACAAAAAAACAACTGTTGCTCAGGATAAAAGTGGGTGAATAGGGAGGATGGGGCTTGGGGATTACGCCATTTTTGGTTAAAAACTGCTGAACACCGAGAGCAGTGTGGGCAGGTATGCTTGTAAATCATCCATTATGAAATGGGCAAGCAAGTTGAAAGTCTTCAAAATAGTTCACGGAAGCTGTACGCAGCCTCTCACAACAACAGCTGGTGCACTGATACAGGTGGGTTCCTAGAACACTCACTAGTGAGGAAATGAGGAAAGCCTGTACTATAAGGGGCCTGCCAACCAGAAAATAATTCCGGTTCTTTGGGTCTCCTTTCATATAGTAGGCACTTTGGGTCGCCATCCCCACAATCCCTTGACCTTCCTCTGATTTCAGCTGAGCTATGGTAATGGTTTTGGTGTTCATCGACAGTGTTCAACCTAAAGATCCCAGGGTCTATCGGATTAACCTAAACTAAGACAGTGTTCTGGATTTGGTTAATTATGATCAAGGAAATGAACACTTTTTTTTTCTGTTCAAGGCAAAGGTATATACAACAGCTTATGTAGTAAACAAATACCTAAAAATTATCCTTTCAAATTACTTTTTGCTTATAAAATTCCTGCTAATATAAAAATATTAAAAACAGCTGCAATACCTTACTATTCTCACCCTTCTAAATGCCAAGAGTGTACTTAATCTCTGACATATGAATATATTATAACCAATTCTCCAATTAATGAAATAGAGGAGTAATACATAATTTAAAACACTTGAATTTTATATAGTAATAGAATACAGATTTTGAAAAGCACACTTCTGTGTACTATAATCACACACATTTCATCATGATAAGAAAATGCCTAAAATTGTGAGTCATTTGTAAAAGCAAAAATTCCTAAGCCTTGCACATATCTTATCTACCTCTACCCTTTAATTCTGGCTGAACATGGAAATCAAAGACCTTTTTAGACATGCTTATAGTACATACATTACCTATAGTAACTAATTAAAAAATGTGTTATGCCATTTTCATAACTTTGCTTAAAATAACATTAACATTGGAATCAGATACATGAATACAGTGAATAGATCTTCAGGGGGCAGTGGGGAGGGGGGAGGAAGAGGCAAAGAAGGGGAGCAGTTTAATCAAGAACCTAGTATGGAAGAACCATGGACGTGGACAACAAGTGGGATTGATTTTGTGGGGAATGGGTGGGTGGGGAAGAGGACAGGGGGGAATAAAAAGGGGATGGATGTTACACAACAACAATAAAATTAAATTTAAAAATAATAATATTAACATCAACAAATTCCTTTTGCACATTTATCATGTTCAATGTAGTATGTGCTAGAGAATCTTCGAAAAATTAGTAAGAAGCAGTCCTTACCAGCCCTCATGTTGCCTACTGTAGATAAGCAGGATAAAATCAATAGAATGCAGCTTTCAAAATATAAACAAAATGTTACTTAAAATGGAAATGAATATCCAGTAAAGAAAGAAGTCAGATCTGTTTTTCAAATTAAGGAAACCTTTCTATAGGCTGTGACATTTCAGCAAAAGCATAAAAAATGAGTAGACCCTAGCCGAAGGAAGAAGAGTAAAATTTGTGCTAGAAGGGTGAACTGTGAGCAGGGGCCCAAAGATGACAGCATGCTGTTTCAGCAAACCAAAAACTGGTCAGGGTTGCTGAGACATGAGGTGAAAGAGAATATGAAATGTTTTGTTGTTGTTGTTGTTGTTGTTGTTGTTTAAATTTTTAAAAATTTTATTGTTGTTGTATTACATCCATCCCCTTTTTGCTCCCCTCTGTCCCCCTCCCCACCCACCCATTCCCCCCAAAATCAATCCCACCTGTTGTCCATGTCCATGGTTCCTTTATACTAGGTTCTTGTCGTCTAAGCTGCTCCCCTTCTTTGCCTCTGCCTGCCCCCTCCCCTCAACCCCGTTCCCCCTGACCACTGAAGGCCTATTCCTTGTATTCATATACTTGGTTCTGTTTTGATTGTTGTTAGTTTTGCTCATTATTGTCCCGTAATGGGTGAGATCATGTGATATTTGTCCTTCACTGACTGGCTTATTTCACTAAGCATAATACTCTCCAGTTCCATCCATGTTGTTGCAAAGGGTACAAGTTCCTTCTTTCTTTCTGCTATATAGAATTCCATTGTGTAAATGTACCAAAGTTTTTTGATCCAATCATCCACTGATGGGCACTTAGGCTGTTTCCAG
>PVIW01009534.1:0-51312 GCA_004026585.1 Noctilio leporinus
AGTGCCCATCAGTGGATGATTGGATCAAAAAACTTTGGTACATTTACACAATGGAATTCTATATAGCAGAAAGAAAGAAGGAACTTGTACCCTTTGCAACAACATGGATGGAACTGGAGAGTATTATGCTTAGTGAAATAAGCCAGTCAGTGAAGGACAAATATCATATAATCTCACCCATTACAGGACAATAATGAGCAAAACTAACAACAAGCAAAACAGAACCAAATTTATGAATACAATGAATAGGGCTTCAGTGATCGGGGGAAAGGGGTTAGGGGGTGAGGGAGGGGGTAGGCAGAGGCAAGAAAGGGGAGCAGCTTAGACAAGAACCTAGTATAAAGGAACCATGGACATGGACAACAGGTGGGATTGATTTTGGGGGGAATGGGTGGGTGGGAAGGGGGACAGAGGGGAGCAAAAAGGGATGGATGTAATACAACAACAATAAAATTTTAAAAATTAAAAAATCAAAAAGCAGAGTGATGGGTAGTGGATATAGAATGGTGGAATGGGAGGATATTAACAGTTTGACATAAAGGCTTTGATTTCATTTTTTTATTTCCAGAAAACACATCAATTCCTCAAATATGCCTTCCACCTAACTTTGATTGCTTTGTTTCTCTAGGATTTTTATTAACAATTAAGGTAATATTTTTAAATTTACAATAGCCAAGTGCTGGAAACAGCCTAAGTGCCCATCAGTGGATTATTGGATCAAAAAACTTTGGTACATTTACACAATGGAATTCTATATAGCAGAAAGAAAGAAGGAACATGTACCCTTTGCAACAATATCATTTATTATTTTTAGAGAGAGTGGATGGGAGAGAGACATCGATGTGTGGTTGCCTTTCACCTTTCAGCTATGGACCTGGCTGGAGACATAGCTTGCAACCTGGTTATGTGCGTTGGCTGGGAATCAACCAGCGACCTTTGGGTTCACAGGCCAGTGTCTTATCCACTGTTCCACCAGCTAGGGAGAGGTTTCTATTTCTATATTCCATAATCCTCAATTCATTATCTCTTTCCTTCCCTCCTTTCCCTTTTCTCTCTCTTACTTTCTCTATATCTACTTTTTCTTTTGTTCTCAGAACATATCTTTTTTTTTTATTTTATTGTTGTTGTATTATATCCATCCCCTTTTTGCTCCCCTCCCCATCCACCCATTCCCCCCAAAGTAAATCCCACCTGTTGTCCATGTTCATGTTTCCTTTATACTAGGTTCCTGTCTAAGCTGCTCCCTTTTCTTGCCTCTACCTCCCCCCTCCCCCCAACCCCTTTCCCCCTGACCACTGAAGGCCTATTCCTTGTATTCATATACTTGGTTCTGTTTTGCTTGTTGTTAGTTTTGCATATTATTGTCCCGTAATGGGTGAGATCATGTGATATTTGTCCTTCACTGACTGGCTTATTTCACTAAGCATAATACTCTCCAGTTCCATCCATGTTGTTGCAAAGGGTACAACTTCCTTCTTTCTTTCTGCTATATAGAATTCCATTGTGTAAATGTACCAAAGTTTTTTGATCCAATCATCCACTGATGGGCACTTAGGCTGTTTCCAGCACTTGGCTATTGTAAATAGTGCCACTATGAACATAGGTGTACATAGGTTCTTATGAATTGGTGTTTTAAGATTCTTTGGGTATAGTCCAAGTAGTGGAATTGCTGGATCAAAAAGCAGTTCCATTTTGAGTTTTTTAAGGAAACCCCATGCTGTTTCCCACAGTGGCTGCACCAGCCTACATTCTCACCAACAGTGTATGAGGGTTCCCTTTGCCCCGCATCCTCGCCAACACTTGTTGTTTGTTGATTTGCTGATCATTGCCATTCTGACAGGTATGAGGTGGTATCTTATTGTAGTTTTAATTTGCATCTCTCTGATGACTAGTGATGTTGAGCATTCTTTCATATGCCTCTGGGCCCTTTGTAAATCTTCCTCAGTGAGTTGTCTGTTCATGTCCTTTGCCCATTTTTTAATTAGGCTGTCTGTCTCCCTGGTGTTGAGTCGCATTAGTTCTTTATATATTTTGGAGATCAGACCCTTGTCTGAGGTATCATTGGCAATTATGTTTTCCCATACAGTTGGTTCCCTTTGAATTTTGCTGATACTTTCTTGAGCTGAACAGAAACTTTTCAATTTGATATAGTCCCATTTGTTGATTCGTTCTTTGATTTCATTTGCCCTTGGTGAAGTATCAGTAAACATATTTCTGCATAGGATATCCAAAAGTTTACTACCTATATTTTTCTCCAGGACCTTTATCATGGCCCTGCTTATGTTTAAATCCTTTATCCATCTTGAGTTTATTTTGGTGTATGGTGTAAGCTGGTGGTCTAGTTTTATCTTTTTGCATGTTGCTGTCCAGTTCTCCCAACACCATTTGTTGAAGAGACTGTTTTTACCCCATTTGATATTCTTTCCCCCTGTTCTCAGAACATATCTCAATCTGATCTTTTGTCTAATGCAGGGATCCCAAGACTGTTAGGAGCTGGGGGGCAAGCAAAGTTTGCCTGAACTCTGCCTCTTGTCCCCATCCACAGCTGGGAAGTGAATTTTACTTGAGCTCCTCAGAGTGGAACCAACCTGAGCTCTACCTCTTGCCATCTCAAATTCAGCAACCAGTCTTCCAGAAAACCAGTTGGTGGTGGGCAAATGGTTGGGGACTGCTGGTCTGTTGGATTTCTCCTCTGTATCCATTCACTTAGCTCCTTCCAGTTTATATATATATATATATATATATATATATATATATATATATAAAGATTTTATTTCATTATTTTCAAAAAGAGGGGAAGGGAGAGAGGCAGAGAAGGAGAGAGACATCAATGTATGGTTGCTTTTCACCTGCCTCCAGCCACAGACCTGACTGGAGACCTGGTTTGCAACCTTGTTATGTGCCCTGGCTGGGGATTTGAACTTGCGACCTTTGGGTTTGCAGGCCAGAGCTTTACCCACTGTGCTACCAGCCAGGGCTATATTTTTTAATGCCTAATATATTAGATTGGTTCTTCAGTATATTTTATTATTTTATATTGCTAATATCTTCCTTTACCTTTTAAATAACAGCTTATTTTTCTTGGGTCCTCTGTTATTTTTTGAAGAATACACTACTCTGTATGGTGTTGTTTAGTTCTGAGGAGCTGTACTGGGAATTGCGTACAGAAAATATACTGGGAAGAGCTCTGGGGAACAACAGCTGGAGGTATGAAGGGAATAGATCTGAACAGGAAAGGCTGGATTGCGATGCCATTGCTGGGTGGCCCTTCTGTCATCTGAGGCAAGAGGACTACACATCATGCCTCCTCAGATAATAAGCACTGGATTTGGGCTGCCTGTAGGAAGAGACTGTAACCTTAGCTAAGATGATTTCCCAGAGCAAGGCAACTGTATTGGAGGGGTTCCATGAAAAGCCATCAGCCTCCAAACCTGCCAGCACCTGGGGAAGTGACCTCCTCAGCCCTGCATGGGAGCCAGCAGGATGAACACAGCATCCAGCATAGTATTGTTATTTTTTCAATATGTGTGTTCCTTAAAAAGATCTTTCTACTTTGCCCCTGAGGTTTTAACCATTGGAATTTTTAGCTAATTTGTAAGATAATAAATAAAGGCAAAAGTAAATTACCTGCATTTGAGCTAGCTCAATAGAGGCTCCAGGTAATTTGACCCTCCACATCTGAAACAGTCACTTCTCAGATTTTCTTTATCTCCCCATCCTCTGCACCTAGTGTTCCAGTGAGGCAGCATTATAAGGGGCTACTGCTCAGATTATCATTCCCATGCCATGAGCATTTGTCTGTCTTCATCTGAGAATTTGCCAGTTGGCCCCATCCTGGATATTTGTCAATGTGTCTTACTTTGGTACCTATGGGTTAGTGTGGCCCTGGACATTTGGTAGTAAGTCCTATTCCGTTTTTGCCAAACATATTTTCTCTGAAGCCCAGATGTGACCTGATGGTACTCATGGGCTCTGTCCTTGGCTTCCAGAGGAGGTGGGGAACGGCATGGGAAGAAGTGGTGGCTCCAGCAGGTGTTTTTCTGTTGCACCTTCTGCTCTCTGCACCGGACTGCCTTTTCCTAGCAAAGACAGACAAGCTAGCATAATATATTCTGGGAATTTATGGCACAGAAATTCTGAAGCGTTCAGGAAAAACACACATATATAGGAATATTCTTGGCAACATGGGACTGGTAAATACTTCGAAAAAACATAAATGCCCATCAGGGGCTAATTACCTACATTAGGTCACAATCCATATATTGACAATTAAAAGGAATGAGGCAGTTATATAATACTAATAATGAAAGATACCTAAGACAAATTAAAAGGGATATGACTAAAATGGAGAACAACTTTTTCTGCAGAAGAGCATTCATGTAGGTCTATATAACGCACAAAATAAAATACACACACACATATACACATACTTTTATAAGTAATAGATTAATCAATTTAATATTCAAACAAAATAATTATTTAAAAATAAAATAACACTAATGAAATTGTTTGTGATTAATAAACTCTAAATTCTTATCAAACCACAAAAATAAATATAACAGGATAAAATTAAAAATCAAAATCTTGAAAGGTTTAGCTCTGAATTCTTAGTATATTACTTGCTTTGAGTTTCTAGCACACAAATAAGTAAATTCCCTTTTCAAAATAATAAATGACACACTTATAACTTACAGAAATTAAAATTCCAAGGTGGCCTTGTTAACTAACAGTGAGTGCTTTGGGCAATAAGGAACTGGTTTAATACACTTATTTCTGCTCTGAGACACATTTTCAGATTTATTTAATGTTGAGAATGTGCACTGAATTTCTGGGTTAAGAAGGCTTTTTAAAATGAAGAGTTACTGAGACTTACTTTAAATTTAGTAAATATCCAAGAAAAATTAGCATTTATATGGCATTTTGTGCTATTAAGGAGATTACAAATATCAACTTCTTAATATTTTCAAAGAATATAATCTCAGTGGCAGGGAATACTAGTAAGGTGAGTTAATAAAAATATGAAAGTAAACACTAGTTTGTCATCACATATATATACCACTATATTTAAGCACAGATCATACTTGAATGTTGCTTATACCAAAACTTTAATAGTTTTTATTTCATACACTATGGGTTAGACTAGTTTTATATTTTTATGATTGTTTTATTCAGTATACACTGATTAATATGAAGTTGTCTACGAGGTCTGTCCCAAAAGTATTAAGCCAATGTCAATATAATTAAAAGAGTTTGTGCAGCCAATATTTTCGGGACAGACCGCATAGCTATTTGAAGGTATGTAATATAAAACCAAGGTATGTCTTCTTTTCCAGTGTAAATACTCTTCACAATACTTTATTCAGTGGATGACTAGCAAAATTTTACAAACCTTTGTAAGCCATTTTGTATTATGCATTTATATATATATATATATATATATATATATATATATATATATCAGGAGCTCCTACTTTATCCCAGTTAGAATGTATGTGTGTGTTCCTTCTTTATTTCCTGTACTAGAAATTAAAGTAGAGATAAAGTTAAATATGAATAAAAGTGCAATTACTTAGTGAGAAAAGATAAAACATTCCTGTACCCAAACTCGGATATGTGTTTCTAAAGAACTTCATGTATTAATTTGTTAACAAAACAGAACATTTTATACTATATATTAGTATGAAATCTAGACACATATCCAATTACTTTTTTCTCTGTAATTCACAAAAACTAAAGTATTTGAGGGTTTAAAAATTGTGTATAAATAGCTTCATTCATATATTTTGTTATGTGATAAAATGGACAATTTTGTATGTTTTAAAAATATTAAGCAAATGAATCCATTACCACAATCGAGACAATGAACATACTCATCACCTCCAAATTCTTCATATCATAGTTACTGTAAGTAAAGCTGCTATAAATATTTACATGCAAGACATTTTAAATTCATATGCTTGCATTTCTCTCAGGAAAATACCTAGGAATAGAATGGCTGAGTAGTATGGTATATGCGCACTATTTTTCTCGGGTGGCTGTAACAAATTACCCCAGAGTTGATGCCTTAAACGATAAAAGTAAATATCTCATAGTTCTCGAGACAAAAGTCTAAAGGCTCTGGGTGAGAATCCTTTCTTGCTTCTTCCAGCTTCTGGTGTTTGTCTGTTTCTGTGTCACCCCAATTGCTACTTCTGGGGTTGCATTGTCCACTCTATGTGGTTCTCTATGTGTTTCTTTTATAAGAATATATGTGTATTTAAGACTCATCTGAGTTACCTAGGAGACACTTTGTTTTCAAGGTCCTAATCCCATATTTTTCCATATAAGGTAATATTTATAAATTTCTGAGGTTAGGATGTGGACATATCTTTTGGGCACCTCCATTCAACCCATGCAATAGATATATGTTCAACATTTTAAGATATTGCCAAACTTTTTCCCAAAGTGACAGTTATTTTAGTTCTCCTAGAACAGTATGTATGAGAATTTCAGTTGCTCCACATCCTTGTTTGACTTGGTATAATCAGTCACTTTACTTTTAATACATTCTAATTAGCATGCAATGATTTCCCAATATCATTTTAATTCATATTTCCATGACTAATAATTGGAGCATCTTTCCATGTGCTTATTTACCATTTGTATATCTTCTTTTTATCAAATGGCATTTTGAATCTCCTTCCCATGTTTAAAAATTAGGTTGTCTGTTTTCTTATTATTGAGTTTTCAGAGATCTTATATATTCTAGATACAATATCTTTAACAGAGAACTAATTTGAAAATATTTTACAGTCTGCAGCTTTTCTTTCTCTTAACAATGTATGTTGATAAAACTTAAAGTTAGTTTTTAATAAAAATATTGTCACAAAGTTGCAAGACCAATTTTATTTTCTATTTAGATTTTCTTGTGCCTGCTTAAAACTGCAAATTGAAAAAAATTTAAAAAAGAATACTCCCATAATACTGAACCATAATTCTGCCTTCTGACCAACACAGTATTTCGCTGGTGTGGTTGAAAGATTTAATTTATTTAAGGAAACAAACTAGCTAGAAACACAAGAAAGAAAATTAATTTTGAAATAATATGTGCACGTATTTTTCTATCTTATCAGTTAGCATCCACATCATACTTTCCCATAATCAGATCTATAAGGTCCTATTCTGTCTGATTTATTTTGTGTGGTAAATAACTCATGTGAAAGGATATATGAGGCATATGAGCACAGAATAAGAATTTCATCCTTTCAATGATAAATTATATATATATATATATATATATATATATATATATATATATGCTTGATCAAAAGCCAATAAATGCTGATATTTATAATTTTCTTACATTCCAACAGTACCAATTCTTTTATTCCTTGTAAAGAGTATGGAAATTTTACTGTATAATATCTCTTGATCTTTATGAATAATCTCATTGTCTTCCATACAAAGATTACAACATGAAGCTGAAGGTTTTAATATAAGATACTGTCCTTGAATGTGTTTCTCTTTACTCTCTTCTCCCAAAATACATCAAATCGAGTCTAAGTGAATTCCAACTCACACACCAGCTCAGATGATTAATTAATGACTCAAGAAACATGTTTCCTCAGAGAAAAGCAATGAGTCATCTTACCACTATAGCCATACACACTTTGGTTTCATGAGGCAGAATAGAACTAAAGAACTATATATTAACTAAAGACATCAGAAATGAATAAAATAAGATACAGTAACAAATATGCAGAGCACATAATTTTTTTATGAAGAAAGTCCTAAGGACTCCACCAAAAAAATTATTAGAAACTATACAAATACAATAAAGTTGCAGGATACAAAGGCAATGTACAAAAATTCATCATGCTCCTATATACTGAAATATATATTTTTTAATTTTTAAAAATTACTTTTGCAATTGCAACAAAATTAAATTCTTAGGAAAAAACAAGGAATGAGAGTGCCCTGTATGTTGATAATCTCAAGACATTGTTAAAAGAAATTGAAGAAGATGCAAAGCTATGAAAAGATATTGTGTTTTCATGCATTGGAAGAATGAACATAGATAAAATGGCCATATTACCCAAAGCCATACACTTTGATGAAGTCCCCATCAAAACCTCAATAGTGTCTTTTAAAGAAATAGAACAGACCTGGCTGGTAGCACAGTGGATAAGGCACTGGCCTGCGAACCCAAAGGTCGCTGGCTCGATTCCCTAGCCAAAGCACGTAACCAAGTTGCAAACCATGGACAACCAGGTCCGTGGGTGGACGCAAGTGAAAGGCAACCATACATTGATATTTCTCTCTTTCTCTCCTTCTCTTCCTTCCTCTCTCTCTGGAAATAATAAATAAAATATTAAAAAGAAAAGAAATAGAACAAAACAATCATCATATTTGCAAGCCACCACAAAATAGTTGCCTGTATATACATGGTTTATTTCTGGGCTTTTCAATTCATTCTATTGGTCTGAGTACCTGTTTTTCTTCAAATAGCATGGAACTTTAATTATTGTTGCTTTATAGTATAATTTGACATCAGGGAGTATGATAACTTCTGCTTTGTCCTTTTTTTCCAGTATTACTTTGGCTACTCAGGGTATTTTGTGGTTCTTTGTTAAATGTTTTTGCAGTACTGATTCAATCTATTTACTTGTTATAGTTTTATAAAGATTTTCTATTTCTTCCTGAATCACTTTTGACTAATTTGTGTATTGCTAGGAACGTGTTCACCTTCTCTTGGTTACCTCATCTGATGTGTACAATTGTTGGTAGTATTTTCTTATAATCTTTTTTTATTTCTGTAAGGTTAGTTGTGATTCCTCACTTTCACTTTTGATTTTAGTTATTTGCATCTTCTCTTTCTCTTGATCTTTCTCCCACTCTCTTTCTTTCTCTCTTATCAAGTCTGGCTAAAGGTTAGTAATTTTGTTGACCTTTGCAAGAAAACAACTTTCAGATTAATCAGTTCTCTCTACTACTTTTCTATACTAACTTTTGTCTTTCTCTCCCTTAACCTTTATTATTTACTCCTTTATGCCAGCTTTAAATTTAGTTTACTTTTATTTTTCTAGTTCCTTAAGTTACAAAATTAGGCTATTGATTTGAGATTTTCTTTCTTTCTTTTTCCACTTTCTTTTCTTTCCTTCCTTCTTCTTTCTTCCTTCTCTTTCTTTCCTTCCTTTCTTTTCTTTCTTTTGCTTTCTTTCTTTTTCTTTCTTTCTTTCCTTTCTTCCTTCTTTCCTTCTTTTTTTTTTTTTTGCTTTATTTCCTTCCTTTTCTTTCCTTTTTTTTTCTTTTTTTCTTTCTTTCTTTTCTTTCCTTCCTTTTCTTGCTTTCTTTCTTTTTTCCTTCTTTCTTTCCTTCCTTCCTTCCTTCCTTCTTTCCTTCCTTTTTTCTTTCTTTCTCTCCTTCTTTCTTTTTCTTTCCTTCCTTCCTTCTTTCTTTTCTTCCTTTTCTTTCTTTCTTTCTTTTGTTTTTAAATGTAGCTATTTATTTCTGTAAGTTTTCTCTGAGCACTACAGCTTATTTTGCATTTCATAAACTTGATACTGTACTTACATTTTCATATACCTCTATTTTCTAATGTCCCTTGTGATATTTTTCTGTTTAAAAATATGTTTTTTAATTTTTTAATATTTGTGAATTTTTATTGTTTGTTATTGATTTGAAGTTTTTTTTCAAATTGGCCAAATAAATTGCTTTGTAAGATTGAATTTGATTTTTTAATTTATTGAGACTTGTTCTGTGGTCAAATATGCAAACTATCGTAAATAATGTTATTTTTACTGCTTCTCTGCAGAAAACCATTTTAATTATGTTGTTTTAATCTATGATATCTACCTAGTTATATCTAAATATGATATTATATTGTACATTATAATACACCTATATGTCAGTGTAGTTCATTGAAACCTCTTCTCAATTGAATATTTCCTTGATTCTACTTTTTAAGAATTTTCTATCTTTTTATTTTCTTAAGGTAAGTATGTTAACCTATTTAGATTATTTTCTTTCTAAAGTTAAAGGTTTAAATTTTACTAGACTAAAAAATATAAAATATATTTTATTGTTAAATTTTTCAATACATTTTATTATTTCTCTATTTTATATTTGAATTATGATTTATTTCAGACTGTGTTACTTAAATTTCAGCCTTTTTTCTTCTTTTGCTGTTGATTTTTTTTCTTTTAATTGTGTTAACAGATAATTTGATTATTTCCAATTTTTGACGTTTTTAGATATATTCTAATTTGTTTAAGAAGTGAAAGCTATTTTATTTGCATTGTTAAGTAGCTCTATAATTTGACATCAAATAGTTGATTTGGCAAATATAGTGGATACTGTGGGTTGGATACAGGGTCCAATCAAGTGCTTTCTTTTGGGGAAGCTCTTAATTTCTCTTGTTACACTTTTCCCAATGCTGGTGAAAGTCCAGTGAATTTTTTTATTTTTATGCTGCCACTGATACAGGGAGATTTGGCCTGACCTGCCCGGACCACAGGCAGAGGGGGAGCTAAGGGAGGGAACCACCCTGAGTCAGGGCCAGCACTGCCCCAAAGCAGCTGTGAGAACAGATTCCCCCGCCTCCCCCAGGAGAGACAGGGCAAGATGGGGTGCTTCCTGGAGTCTGCACGAGGATCGAGGATCATGAGGGGACTGATGAAAGAAAAAACCCTCCTGCTCCCTTATAGAACATGGCAGCAGAGGGAGGTGCTGACCTACTAGCCTAGCTGGGAAAAGGAGAATTGTCTGGGGAGCTGAGTCCTTTCAGAGCACATGGAAGCTTGCGCTGGGAGATGTATATATACTAAAGATGGAAGAGACTGGGTCCTTTTCCTCCTCCAGGATCCAAACATGGACTCGCAGGCATGAGTACTTGCAGAACCTGAAGGGCCCTGAAAACTGCGTGTCCAAGTGACTCATACCAGCTCTCATGGACTGAGCCCCTGCAGGACCATTGCAGCACTTATCGGTGGCCCCGGACCCCTGTGCATGGCAATGGCTTGGGCCGGAGCCCACAGACTCCAGGGGCCTGAAGCCATAGAGCCGCCTGTCTATCAGCTTTGGGCTCCAGAAGAGCAGCTACAGCTTAAGTGGGATTTCTGGGCTTGGTTTGGGGTTTCAGTTTTTGGGGGGAACAAATGGGTTTCCTTCTGCGTTTTGCAGAAGAGCAGAGCCTGGAGTGGGGACTTCCTTGTTTCCCCGAATACTATGACATTTTAATAAAGACCATTTTTCTTCCCAACCAACCTTTGCCTTATGCCTGTTTGGTGGTGGGCAGCAAAAGCCCACTTTTGTTTGGTAGCACCACTGATACAGTAAATCTATGGCTGTATTTCATTATTTGACGTGAAATCATGCTTATGTAAAAAGGACAAATGCTTCCATAAGAAATGTGAAATATTGAATAAATTCGAGTTCAGAGAGAAGATAAGAAAATACACCATGTTTATGGCTCTGGATTCTGTGCCTCTACTGATGAAGTTACTCACTTCACCGACAGAGTTCCAGCTTCCTTTCTTGGGTCACTGATGGACACAAGACACTAAACACTGAGCACTATGTTACAGTTCCTAAGTCAATTTATATTTAAATTTGAATGTTTCTTAATTAGTTCCCATTTTTATTAAATAAATCTGTTGTTCATTTGATTTGCTTAAAGAATAGTATTAAAAATTGAGTCCATTTTCATAAAATGGGGATTTCTTTTAAAGGAATCAAAATTAGAAACAAAGTTAGCATTTCAATTTGAAGTTGTGAAAACAAATACAATTCTAAAAAAATAACAATGATCGGGTTAAAATGTATTTCTAATTTGCCATTCTAAATAGGTACTTTTTTTAAAGATTTTATTTATTATTATTTTTAGAGAGAAGGATAGGGAGAGAGGGAGAAAGAGAGACATCAATGTATGGTTGCCTTTTGCCTGCCTCCAGCTACAGACCTGACTGGAGATCTGGCATGCAACCTGGTTATGTGCCCTGGCTGGGGAATCCAACCAGCAACCTTTGGGTTTGCAGGACAGTGCCTTATCTACTGTGCCACCAGCCAGGGATTTAAACAAGTATGTATTGATGGTAATACAAAAATAAAGTTATTATTTTTACTTTTGTTGGAGAATTTTAATGAGTTTATTTGAGCCAAACCAAAGACAACTGCCAGGAAGCAAAATCTCAATGAACTGAGAAAATCCTCCAGAGAACGGCAGTTTTGTAGCTTATTTCATACATTATTATCAAAGGATGGGACATGAGGGGTTACGTGAAATTCACAGATGCTAAACTAGGGAGGTAGGAGAAAGCAAAGCCAGGCAATCTCTGAGACTGGATAAAAGTAAAACAGAGAGACAATTTTTTTTTTTACATTGTTAGGTATAGGATAGTAACAAAATTACAGTGTATACATATAGTATTCAGTGAACAAGATAACAATGAGGGGTTTTGTGATCCTGTGATCTGGTGAAAGGTTGTACCCTGAGGGGTCCAGAAAAAGGAAATTTCTCTGACATTTCAAGTGTATCTTATCTTAGATGCAAAAATATAATAGACAGACTTCAGGTAAATATAAAATTTTGTCAAAGAAGCTACAGGCTTGGAATGTGACTACCTGCCAAACTCACTCAGACAATCTCATATGGTTACTTTTAGTTTCTAAAGTTGTAATGTCTGTATGCCTCCCCTGGCTTGTCTGGTTTAGTATGCAGATCCTTTTGCAGTGAGCCATTAGTGGTCTGGATTAGGTACCAGGCACACTGGATCCTTTAACAGTATAGGCAGTTCTGACTCAGCTCCACCTTTTTGCATTTTAAAAATGTAAATTCAGTTTCATCAGGTATTCAATATATATCAATTAACTTGTTTATTGTGATGGTGACAGAGTAGAGAGCAGTGATGATGGTGTTCTCAAGCACCAGAGCAGCTGAAGGACAGGATACGGAGTGTGAGACATCTTCAGGTCCCTAAGAATTGAAGCAGTCAGCATCTGGACTTGGGGGAGCACAGCCAAGAGGCAGCAGAGACCTATAGGAGAGCAGCTCACAGGTCTAGAATAAAACCAGACAGCCCAAATAAAGGACACACCAAGAACAACAAGTGGAGAAAATCTGGGAGACGGCAACATTGAACTCCACAAATATCCTAACACAGAAGGGTGCTCAACTAAGGCAAGGAAGCAAAGGAGATTAATCCAAGGAAAAAACAAAAAACAAAAAGTAAACAACTACAGACACCCAAAATGGGGAAAATAAGAATAAGTCCATCACCAAAAGGAAAGGAAGAATCCCCAGGAAGACCATCAAATGAAACAGAGGCACACAAAATATCAGATAAGGAATTCAAAAGAATGATGATAAAGAAGCTCAATGAGCTTAGCCAGCTCAAAGAAATCTATAAACAACTCCAGGGAACATACAAGGAACTTACTGAGAGCTACAACAGCATCAAAAAGGGCATAGAAACTATCAATAAGTGCCAGGAGGAAATGAAGAATACAATTTCTGAATTAAAGAATACAGTAGAAGGAATCAACAGTAGGCTAGAGGAAGCAGAGGACTGGATCAGTGAGTTGGAGGATAATGTAGACAAATACTCCAAGATAGTACAAGAGAATAAAAAAAGGCTGAACAAGATTGAAGAGGGTTTAAGAGAGCTGCAGGACAACATGAAACATAACAACATCCGTATCATAGGGATACCAGAAGGAGAAAAGAAACAAGGAATAGAAAACCTGTTCAAAAAAGTCATGATAGAAAATTTCCCTAACATGATGAGTGAAAACATTAATCAACTTCAGGAAGCAGAGAGGGTACCAGTGAAGATCAACCCAAACAGAACACCAAAGCACATTACTATTAAAATGGCTAATTTCAAAGACAAAGAGAGAATACTAAAAGCATCAAGAGAGAAATGACAAATAACACATAAGGGGGCTCCAATAAGGCTATCAAATAATTATTCAACAGAAACAATTCAAGCTAGAAGGGAATGACAAAATGTATTTCAAGTAATGGTAAACAAAGGTCTGCAACTAAGAATACTCTACACAGCAAGGCTCTCATTCAAGATAGAAGGAGAAAGAAGGAGTTTCCCAGACAAAAAAAAAAGAAAGACTAAAAGAATACATCTCTACCAAACCAGCATTGCAAGAAATGCTAAATGGTCTGCTTTAAAAATAAATAAATAAATAAAATGAAGAAACAGAGAAAGCCAAAGAGGAATACAGACACAAAGGGAGAAAATGACAATGGATAAGTATCAATCAATAATAACCTCAAATGTAAATGGATTAAATGCACCAATCAAAAGACATAGGGTAGCCGAATGGATAACACAACATGACCCACATATATGCTGTCTTCAAGAGACCCACCTCAGAACAAAAGATCGACACAGATTGAGAGTGAAAGGATGGAAAACTATATATCAAGCAAATGGACACGGAAAAAAAGCTGGAGTAGCAATACTGATTTCAGATAAAATAGATTTTACAATGAAGGACATAAAAAGGGACAAAGATGGACATTTCATAATACTTAAGGGAACAATCTTTCAGGGAGAAGTAACTCTGGTAAACATATACACACCCAACATATGAGCTCCAAAATATATAAGGAAAATCTTGGAAGACTTTAAGAAAAACATGAACAGCAACACTCTAATAGTAGGGGATTTTAAAACCCCAAAATCAACAATGGACAGATCTTCCAAACAAAAAATCCCCAGAGATGTTGTGGCATTGAACAACATTCTAGAGGGAATGGACCTAACAGAGTCTTTTACCCCAAAGAAGCAAAATACACATGCTTTTCAAATGCACATGGATCATTCTCCAAGATAGACCACATGATATGTCACAAGACAAGCCTCCACAAATACAGGAAAACTGAAATCATACAAAGCATCTTCTCAGATCACAATGGCTTGAAACTAGAAACCAATCTCAAGGGAAAAAAACAAAAATTCTCTAACTCATGGAGACTGAATAACATGCTTTTAAGCAATGAATGGGTTAACAATGAGATCAAAGATGAAATCAAAAAGTTACTGGAAGCAAATGACAATGAACACACAACAGCCCAAAATCTATGGGATACAGCAAAGGCAGTGCTCAGAGGGAAATTTACAGCAATACAGGCCTTCCTAAAAAGGTTACAAGAAGTTTATAAAAAAACACCTAAGCATAAATCTGCAAGAACTAGAGGAGCAACAACAAACAAAGCCAAGAGAAAGTAGAAGGAAGGAAATCATCAAGATCAGGGCAGAACTAAATAACTCAGAGATTCAAACTACAATTCAAAGAATCAACAGGTCCAGGAGCTGGTTCTTTGAAAAAATAAATAAAATTGGCAAGCCCTTATCCAGGCTCATGAAGAAAAAGAGAGAGGACCCAAATAAACAGAATCAGAACTGAAAGAGGAGAAATCACAACTGATACCTCAGAAATACAAAAGATTGTAAGAAATTACTACAAACAACTCTATGACAAAAAATATGACAACCTGGATGAAATGGACACATTTCTGGAATTGTATAATCTACCAAAACTGAACCCAGAAGAAGCAGAAAGCCTGAATTGGCCAATAACAACTAGTGAAATTAAAGAAGTCATCCAAAATCTCCCAAAGCACAAAAGCCCTGGACTGGATGGATACACAGGGGAATTTTGCCAAACATTTAAAGAAGAACTAACTCCTATCCTTCTCAAACTATGCCAAAAAATACAGGAAGAGGGAAGACTCTCAAACTATTTCTATGAGGCCAATATTATTCTAATCTCAAAACCAGGGCAAGGCACAACTAAGAAAGAAAGCTACAGGCCAATATCTCTGATGAACATAGATGCTAGAATTCTCAACAAAATATTGGTCAATCGGATTCAGCCGTATAATACAAAGATCATACACCATGATCAAGTGGGATTCATCCCAGGGATGCAAGGATGGTACAACATTTGCAAATCAATAAATGTAATACACCACATCAACAAATTGAAAGATAAAAACCATATGATCATATCAATAGATGCTGAAAAAGCATTTGATAAAGTACAGCAACCATTTATGATAAAAACCCTCAGCAAAATGGGAATAAAGGAAGCATACCTGAACATCATAAAGGCCATCTATGAGAAACCTGAAGCCAACATCATACTTAATGGACAAAAACTGAAAGCTTTCCCCCTAAGATCAGGAACGAGACAAGGCTGTCCACTTTCTCCACTTCTATTCACCATTGCCTTGGAAGTTCTAGCTATAGACATCAGAGAAGAAAAAGGAATCAAAGGTATCCAAATTGGAAAGGAGGGAGTCACACTGTCATTATTTGCAGATGATATGATAGTGTACATACAAAACCCGATGGGCTCCACCAAAAACTTACTCGACCTAATAAGCAAATTTAGCAAAATAGCTGGGTATAAAGTCAATATCCAGAAATCAAAAGCATTTTTGTATACCAATAATGAAACAACAGAAATAGAAGGGAAAACACAAATCCCATTTCCCATAGCAACAAGAAAAATAAAGTACCTAGGAATCAACTTAACTAAGGAGGTAAAAGACCTGTACTCAGAAAACTACAGAACAATGAAGAAAGAAATCAAGGAAGATACAAATAAATGGAAGCATATACTATGTTCATGGATGGGAAGAATTAACATCATTCAAATGTCCATCCTACCAAAAGCGATCTACATATTCAATGCAATCCCAATTAAAATACCAATGACAGACTTCACAGAAATAGAAAAAATACTTCAAAAATTTATATGGAGCCAAAAATGCCCATGAATAGGCACAGAAATCTTGAGAAAGAAGAATAAGGTAGGAGGAATCACAATACTGGACTTCAAACAATACTACAAGGCTACTGTCATCAAAACAGCATGGTACTGGCATAAGAATAAACATATAGATCGATGGAACAGAATAGAGAGCCCAGAAATTAACCCAGGACTCTATGGTCAACTCATATTTGACAAAGGGAGAAGGAACATCCAATGGAGTAAAAACAGTCTATTCAACAAATGGTGTTGGGAGAACTGGACAGCAACATGCAAAAAGATACAACTAGACCACCAACTTACACCATACACCAAACTCAAGGTGGATAAAGGATTTAAACATAAGCAGTGCCACCATAAAGGTCCTGGAGAAAAGTGTAGGCAGTAAACTTTTGGATATCCTACGCACAGATATGTTTATTGATACTTCACCAAGGGCAAAGGAAATGAAAGAATAAATCAACAAATGGGACTATATCAAATTGAAAAGTTTCTGTTCAGCTCAAGAAAATATCAGCAAAATTCAAAGGGAACCAACTGTATGGGAAAACATAATTGCCAATGATACCTCAAACAAGGATCTGATCTCCAAAATATATAAGAACTAATGCGACTCAACACCAGGGAGACAGATAGCCCAATTAAAAAATGGGCAAAGGACCTGAACAGACAACTCACTGAGGAAGATATACAAAGGGCCCAGAGGCATATGAAAGAATGTTCAACATCACTAGTCATCAGAGAGATGCAAATTAAAACCACAATAAGATACCACCTCACACCTGTCAGAATGGCAATCATCAACAAATCAACAAACAGCAGGTGTTGACGAGGATGTGGAGCAAAGGGAACCCTTGTGCACTGTTGTTGGGAATGCAGGCTGGTGCAGCCACCGTGGAAAACAGTATGGGGTTTCCTTAAAAAACTCAAAATGGAACTGCCTTTTGATCCAGCAATTCCACTACCTGGACTATACCCAAAGAATCCTGAAACACCAATTCATAAGAACCTAGGCACACCTATGTTCCTAGCAGCACTATTTACAATAGCCAAGTGCTGGAAACAGCCTAAGTGCCCATCAGTGGATGATTGGATCAAAAAACTTTGGTACATTTACACAATGGAATTCTATATAGCCGAAAGAAAGAAGGAACTTGTACCCTTTGCAACAACATGGATGGAACTGGAGAGTATTATGCTTAGTGAAATAAGCCAGTCAGTGAAGTCTTATGATCTCACCCATTATAGGACAATAATGAGCAAAACTAACAACAAGCGAAACAGAACCAAATATACGAATACAGTGAATAAGTCTTCAGTGGTCAGGGGGAAGGTTGTTTGGGGGAGTGGGGAGGCAGAGGCAGGGAAGGGGAGCAGTTTAGACAAGAACCTCATATAAAGGTACCACGGACATGGACAACAGGTGGGATTGACCTTGGAGGTAATGGGTGAGTGAAGAGGGGGACAGAGGGGAGCAAAAAGGGGATGGATGTAATACAACAACAATAAATTTTTTTTAATGTAAAGAAATATTAACTTGTTTATTGTGATACTCATCTTCTATTTTCTTCTATAAATAAAAAAGGGTTTCTATAGAAAATAGCTCACAGCATGATTTCAGCTCACAGGTATATGGCTTTTTAGTAAAAATTTTATTTTTTTCCTTAAGCAAATCCTGTCCATTTTTTCTGTGCATCTACTTTGATGCTCTTTTGAAATAAGCCAAGTGACCACCCTGAAGAAAGCACATAGTCTTGTTAACTGTCCCATAATCCAATTGGCAACATGTTTTTTCCCACCTACACCTAATCTTCCTATGTTGTCTTCCTGGTTTCAAATGCATAAAAGAAACTAAAAAGCTGTTATTCTTGGAACAAATTGAACTTGTGCTTCCCAGCTTGTGTCATCAATTTGCATCAAATAAACTGTTATAAAACTATCCACAGATTTGGATGCTTCTTAATTGGAAACATTTTTTTTTTCCTCTTAATCCTTAGGTTAAGTGGAAGCTCCCACTATGACTGTATACTTGTTTTTCTCAGTTTATAAAATTTTAAAATATATTTTATTGACTTTACTGTTACGGTTGTGCCAATTTTTCACTCTTGGCTCCCCTCCACCCAATACCCCCATTCCCTCTGGCCATGTCCCCTTTGGTTCATGTCCATGTGTCATGCATATAAATTCTTTGGCTTCTCTATTTCCTTTGTTTTTCCTTAACATCCTCCTGTCTATTCTGTAACCACCAATGTGTGCTTCTCTTTCTTTTTTCTTTCACATCAGACTCTTCACCATTTAATTACTGCCTTCTGTCAGCCTCTCGAATCATATTAATACAAAGTTTTCATTATTGCAAAATGGAAACATAAGTTTGAGGTCAATTTTTGAGAAATATGCTCACCCAGTCTATAAAACAAATGGACAATGAGGCCAGGAGTATCTCGAAAGCAAGGAATTTATTTGCTTTCTTGCAAGAGTGGGTGGTGGTGTCTTATGGGCAGGCACACCTAAGTGAGAGAAACAGACAAATTTATCCCTGACTCAAGCGATCCCTCCCAGTTTCCTCATTGACTGGGTACTACAAAGTCACAGTCTGGCATGATTGTATCTAAAGAGATGATTGGGCAATTTATACCTCAGCACAGGGAATTTTTAGCTGGAATGTGGTCATCCCTCCTTTCCTTTGTTCTAGAAGGTATCCATGATGAGGTATGGAAGCCCCTAGCCCTCCATGTTCACTGTTACATCCTCAGTTGTGTACTCTAGCCCGTTATTCATTATCTTGTTTACCTAGAAACTCCCTGATTTATTTGCAGTTTGGCCTAGCCATTCAACAGTAGTTTAGCCTAGTTTGAAAGTCACTTGCTACCCTGTTCTCTCAAATTTAATAAGGGGATATTAGTTAAGCTTGCAAATTTCTATTGAATTATTCTCTTTATTATTAGTAAATGTATTTTTAAATTTTAGTTTATTGTTTGTTTAATATTGACAATTTTGTTTCCTTTTGTTCATTTCTTGACTTTCTTTGTACTGACAAACTGTTATTTTTAGTTTTCTATTCTTTTTCTCCATTACCTTTTTAGCTATATTATTTTTATTCTGGTGAGTAACTTAAAGCTACAAAATACTAATTTACAAATATTTATTTCTACTTAAATTTGATTTCAACTCCTTTTACCCTCTTTCTCTTTTCTTGTTATTATAGCCATGTATTTTATAGTGATACATGAATTTTAACCTACAAAATCATTACTTCTTTTCTTTTGTACAATTCAGTATTCATTTGTATTAATCAAATTTCTACACTTTCTTTGTGTAGTTCTTTTCCTTTGTCTTTCTATGCTCCTCCTTTGGATTTTTTTATTACTGCAGAAACTATCTTTATTTATTTTTTAAAATGAAAACTACCAAATTGTCAATTTGAGAAAGCTCAAATCTGTAGAAACATTTTATGAGTTTATTTGAGCCAAACTGTCAACATGCCAAGAGACAAGATCTCAGGGTTCTACCGAATGACAGTTCTGCAGGTCCTTTTATACATTTGGAATTAAGGAGGAAATGAAGGTGGGAGTAAGCACAATTGGGTACATCTTTATAGCTGGATTTATTTTATGTCTTAAAATATTTAATTAATTAATTTTTTGAGAGAGGGGAAAAGAGGGAGAAACAGAGGGAAAGAAACGTTGATGTGCGAGAGAAACATTGGTAGTTTTCCTCTCACATGCGCCCAACTGGGGATCTGCCCAACAACCCAGGCATGTGTCCTGACTGGAAATCAATAGGAGATCTTTTAGCTCATAGGTCAGCACTCAGTCCACTGAGTCACACCAGCCAAAGCTCTATAACTGGACTTAAAGGAAAGCTCCCTGGAGGGTGATTATCACTGAGGGGTCTGGAAAAGAGGATTATTTCTGGCATTTCAATGTTGTGTTAACAGATATGTGTAAGAACAAAGGACAGAGAACTTGCTAAAGGCAAATATAAACTTCTTATTAAAGAAATTATAAGCCTGCGGTGTGAGGACCCACCACAATCTGTCTAGTTAGGAATTTATGTACAGCTCACCCTTTGAAGTTACCTCTGGTTAGACTTATTACAATACATCTTTTTCATTCACACCTCAACCCAATTAGAGATGTGGACAGGTCAAGACATTATAGTAATCTGAAAGGACTTGATTTGGCTAGGAGGTCTGGTTAATAAGGAGGAAGCCACTTGGTTTTAAGAGATTCCATCATGAGGTCTTGAGTAAGAAAGAAGAGGCTAACTGGGAAACCTCCCTGGACAACATGGTGGCATGACTGATGAGGCAGGAATTGTGGGAATCTGCCTAACCAAGAACGGGTTAGTGAGAGATGTCTGAAGTGATGAACTGTGACTGGCATAATTGAGCCATTGACTTCTGGTTTTCTGAAAGATGGCACCTTTGGCATATTCTGGAACTGGTCTGGCTTGGCAGCAGGAGGCAGTACTAAATGTTTCGGGTGTTTTCAAAGGAATTGGACATAACGGTAGAAATCTGCCATTATTCTGAATCTGTAAAACTTCTAAATAAATCCTCTTTCCTTTTCCATCAAACTTTTGCATTGGGAGTTACGCTTCTTAGTGGTGGGCAATTTGACCCCGCAACTGTCCCAGAACAGCATAGTCTGGGGTTCTGTAACAAACACACTGAGATACACCAGCCATGGCTAGAGAATTTTAAGTTAACTATTTAAGATCCTGTTCCACAAAGCTTCAAATTTTCTAATTTCTTTGAATGGAAAACTGACTAGTGTTTTTTATTTCATTAAGTCTCTAATTTTCTAACTCTGTCCCAGATGATTATCAGTACCGTCTTCTCTTTTTCTTCCCTGACACTGTGTCTTTTCCAGAAACTGAGTGACCAATTTTATTCTTTCTAGCTGGATACAGAATTGTTAAGTTTCTCCTAGTAAAAGTGAGTCTAGGTCCTCACTGTAATTTACCATTTTGTCTTACCTGTTTTGTTTCAGGAAAATGCTTGCATTAAGTCTTTATTTCCTGACAATCAAGAGAATGTGAGTCTCTCTGATTCTTGGAAATATTCAGGTTAACATTAAGACTTCAGTGCAGTTTCTAAGTGCAGTAGTATTCATGTTGCTAACTATTCCTCTTATAAAATTTCCTCAAATCTCCATGTTCAACTACATAGCCTTAAAAAGTTTGGTCTTTTCTTTTTGTTGTTGTTTACTTGTTTGTTTTTTCCTGGTAATAATTGTATTCTTGATGCCTCTTAATCTTTGCAACTTAATTCAGACTTTATCATTAGTAAGTTCAGTATCCTTATGTATAGTCTTTGTAGGTTCTAAAAATCTTTAAAATTTTATATAAACTATTTTAATTTATCTGACTTTTGTTGTTGTTTGTGGGAGAATTAACCTAGAAGCAAAAATCTTTGATGTAGACTATATTTTAATTCGAAATCAGTATTGATCCTGTAGTCAGAACTATAAACCAGGTACAAAGGATTACCAGGGCAGGGAGCCCATGAGCCTAGCAATAGGCAAAGTTATAAGTACTTGCATGATCACTTCCTTAAGCATTAACCTCTGGAAGATGGCATCTAAGCTTTAGCTGTATTAACTCCAGACCTAGAGAAACAGCAAAAAGAAATCAAGTAATGCTATAGTTGACATCAGGACCAGCTGCATTGACAATGACCCCTTAGCACTGACCAATCAGTAGAAACCACAAGCGGGCACACCTGTAAAGCTGATGAACGTTCTACTGAAATTTTCCCTTAAGGCCTCTAGATGAAAGCCCTCAGGATCGGTGACCCAGCACAGCTCTTCCTATGAAACACACCTATACCTTTCCCTACCCCCTTCTTTATCTTTTATTCACTACCCCTTCTTAAGCTCCAAAGGCACTTATTTAGGTGTAAGTTATTTCCTGAACCCATTTTTTATCCAATTAACCTTTTTCCAAACCCATTACATACCCTTTTCTTTCCTTATAAAAAAGGTCAGCTTGAAATGAGATGTTAATACGGTTTTTAAGGGTACATAACCTGCTTCCTTTTCAGATCAACAGTCCTTTGAATAAAGCACCCATAAAGATTCAATTATTTTCTTTACTTATTGGTTCTGGTGGTGACAGACAACATGAACATCAATGCCTCTAGTTTTACTGCCACTGTGACGTTCTAAATATGCTTTCATAATTTGAGCCTTGACTCTGAATTCTTCTCTTAGCTAGAGCTGAAGAACTGAGGTTGCTGATCCCAGTTTAACACCGGGTGCCATCTTTACACTGCTAGCAATACTAATATTTTTATAATCAGCTGTACTTATAGTAAAAAAATGCAATTGAAAAAGTTCTTTCCCCTCATCATTTAGTACTCTTCTGTTAAGCCCTATATAGAGGTATTTCCTAAAAATTAGTTTGCTAAAGGTAAAGGGGCCCATTCTAGCAATTATGCTTGAAAGACTGAAACTCAAAAGTGAACTATATTTACTTATTTTAAAGACATTAAAGGAGTCTAAACACCTTTGGGCAATAAAATGAAACTGAACATAATTTTCTTTGGTGACATATTTACACAACACAATGCTTTTCACAAAAGATCTGAAAACTTATAATAATAGGCATAGATTTTTTCAAACAAATATTGCAAAAAAAAATACTCAATAGAAGGAAAATAGTGATCTTAATGAGGGGCTAAAATGTTGGAAAATTTTAATTTCACATAAAGGCTAATAAGCTTAATAATCAATGTATATAAAAAGCTATTGCTTCAGGAACTGGAGGTATGACCAACCTTGACTCCAGGAAACCATAAATAATTTCACCTTTGTGCATCAGGAGGACTGCAAGCAACTAAGATGGTATATGAGCCCTGGCTGGTGTGGCTCAGTGGATTGGCACTAGCCTGTGAACCCAATGGTCACTGGCTTAATTCCCCAGTCAGGATGCATAACCAGATTGCAAGCCAGGTCTCCAACCAGGTCCTTAGTTGGAGGCAGGTGAAAGGCAACCATACATTGATGCTTCTCTTCCTTCTCCCTCCCTCCTTGACCTTCTATCTGAAAATAATGAATAAAATCTTAAAAAAAAAAAAAAAAAGATGATATATGAGCCATTATACTTCAGGGTGAGATGATCATTACCCAGAACACAGAGACCACCACACAGAGATCACCACCCAGGACACAAAGACCACTACTCAGGACACAGAGACCACTAACCAGGACACAAAGACCACTAACCAGGACACAAAGACTACTGCCTGGGGCACAGAAAAAAGAATGCTGCAGCTTTTATCTGATTAACATTTTCCCTGAATTCCAAACTTTTCTTCTCCTTATAAAAAGTATCCATTTACAATGGAATTTAAGAGAGTCTGTTAGGGTACAAACCTGCCACCTTCTTAAATTGTCAACCATGTGAATAAAACACCCACCCATAAAGATTCAATCCCTCTCTGCTTATTGGGTCTGGTAGGTGCCAGGAAGCATGAATACTGGCTTTTCCAGTCTTACTACCCCTGCCAGCATCATCATGCATTCCCTTTATAAACTATAGTGAATAAGAAATATATAATTTTTGAGATAATGCCAAAGATATTAATAAATATCATTATTGATCATTTCTCTAATGCTATGTGTTTCATTTAGTCATGTTAACCTATCAGAATAAAAAAAGATCATTCCATACAAGAGAAACCCAATAGACCAGATGCCATTGTCTTCTTGAGGCTCAAAGAAATTAAGCCTATTATTCTTCATTATATCATTTATGGGTCAAAGGATATCCAAGCAGAAATAGCTCAAGCACCATATGCAATGGAAGTTACCTCTGGAGATGAATGCTGACAGAGGGGGTGAGAGGGTGGAGAGAAGGTTTCTAAGATAAATCTGATGATATAGGAATTCAAAATTGTTGTGCTTATAGAAGTAGATCTACACCTACTTAATCTTACTGCAATTTTATAATAGGGACCTCTAAAATTCTTTTTATTTACTTTTACTACCTTAATTCCAACAAGATTTTTTCAAACTTAAACCACTGAGATTTGTAGGTTCAGATAGTTCTTTTCTAGCCATGATATGGTCTGAGTTCTCTGTTCTTTGTCACTGGTTGACACTGTAAGAAACAAGATAGCAAGTGACTCTCAAACCAGGCTAAGTCATAGCTAGGCTGGACTGCAAATGAATCAGGAAGTCTCTGAGTAAACAGAATGACAAAGAAGGGACTAGGCTACACAAGTGATGATGTGACAGCACACAGGGCTAGAGACTTCTACAGCCTGTCTCACATACCTTTGAGAACAAACAAAACAAAATGAGGGATAGTCACATTCACACCAGAAGTTGCTCGAGCTAAGGTTTAAAGTACCCAATCACCTCTTTAGACATGATTGCACCAGATTGTGACTGGAAGTACTCAGCCAGTGTGGAAATGGGGGAGGGACTGCTCCTGTTAGGGATAAATTCATCTTTTTCCCACTTTGGTGTGCCTACCCACCAAACACCCAAGCTTGTAAATAAATGCCTTGCTTTCACTGTACTCCTGGCCTCAGTGTCCATTTGTTTTACAGACTGGGTGAGTTTATTTCTCACAATTTGGGGGCTCTTCTGGGATCTTCTGCCCAGGCAGAGTGGTGAACCCTAGTGGAGGTGGAGACATATAGCACCCACCCTTTGCATAGCCCACTCCACAGGGGCACTCCATCACCTCACGGAAGCCAGACTGTTATTTGGAGGGTGGTGAAAACAACACAGGGGAAAAAAAGCAGGCACGTTGATGACCAGGCAATCTCGTGCATGGGCCAAATAGGAAAATTGGTCTTAAGTACTGCCTTGGTGTTTGGGCATCCTCAGAGGTTGAGTGTGTGTGACTGAGATATATCTCAGACACGAAGCAAGTGCAGATTCCAGATCCGCAGTTCTTTTCTCCCAAGAGGGAAATGGCTGGAGGCAGATGAAGTGAATCTCAGGGTATGTAAGAAACCTCCATGGGGGTGGGGGATGAGTACATAGGGTGTGCAAGAAACCTCCATTAGTGGGGGTTGAATACACAGGGTGTGCAAGAAACCTCCATTGTGGAGGGTGAGTACACAGGGTGTGCAAGAAACCTCCATTAGTTGGGGTTGAGTACACAGGGTGTGCAAGATACCTTCATTAGTAGGGTTTGAGTACACAGGAAACTCAGACACAGGAATTGACTAAGGATGGGAAATAAGAATTCTAGGCCTAGGGAAATTAAAACAAGTGAGGCCAAAGGAGGCCTCGTAGATGTTCCACCCAATAGTCTATTAGGGAATATGTTAGAGCATTGGGGAGAGAGTCTCTGGACACAGGAAAGGAAAAGAAGAAAATAACAAAATATTACTTCATCTGGCCCAAGGAACCACTCTGGGAGTCCTCAGGCTTATTTGTTTTGTTTTGTTTTGTTTTTTGTTCTAATTTATCAAATGAAGACTGGGTCTGTATGTGATGATAACCTATCATCCCCGCAGAAGAGAGGGATCATGCCCTGTGTTGGCTGCTGGGACAAGCCCTCATGTTTTCTCTTAAGGAAGGGAGAGAAAAAATCTAAAGAAGGGCCCTGGGATACCCTGTCCTGTCTTCCTCCCCATGATGGTCTGTGGCATCAGGGGGAAAAGGAAGAAGGAGTGATAGGGGAAACCAGTGAAAATAAGGAGGAAAATAAACCAACTGCTTCTCCCTATCAAAATTTAAGAAAGAAGTTGGAGCAATGGAAAAAGGACACTTAAAACTTCCCCATTCCCTCCAAACAATAGATGCTTCTTCTCCAAGAACTTCTTATCAGAGGAGGGCAAACTGGATTTGTGAACACCGTTCTTATCAGCAAGGCGGTTAGGAACTTTAAGAAGGAGATGAAATTACTCTTAGAAGACCCTCTTGGTCTTGCAGAATAATTAGAAAATTTCTTAGGACTCAGTATCTCTACCTGGGTTAAGATTATGTTTATTATGACTATACTATTTACTGGTGAGGAGAGAGGGATGATTAGGAGAGCAAATATGGCTATCTGGGAAAGACAGCACCCTCCTGAACATGGGGTTATACTAGCTGAATAAAAGCTCCCCAACCCAGATCCAGGATAGAGAAATAATGAAGCAAACAATAGAACTCCAATGTAAGACCTTAAGGATCTACTAATTAGAGGAATAAGAAATCAGTTCCCAGATCACAGAACATGTCCAAAGCATTTGAAATCCAGCAAAAGAAAGAGGAAATGCCCCCTGCATTTTTACAAAGATTTAGGAGATCAGATAAGAAAGTACTCTGGATTAGAATCTGAAGACCCAGTAGGACAAGGTTTCTTAAAAGCCACCTTTGTGACCAAAACTGGCCTGATATTTCCAGAAAGTTATAAAAGATAGAGGGATGCAATGAAAGATCAGTTGAAGAATTACTTAGCAATGCACAGAAGGTATTTGTTAGAAGAGAAGAGGAAAAACAGAAGGAAAGTGAAAATTATGGTTTTAACTATAGAAGAAGAGGTTCGATCACAAACCTCCCCAGAAAGGCAGAAGGATAAGGAGGTCAAGGAAATTCCCTGTAGACTGTTAGGGGACGTTGAAAGTGTAGCTTGATATCTCCCCCACCTCTTCTGTAGCCTCTGTAAAAGTTGTCAAGGTCACTAAACAATGAAACAGCTCACTTTTGAGCACACTAAAGAAATGCAGTAATCACCCACAATAAAAATGTAAGCGTATTTGCCAATGGAAAAAAATCTGTTTCTGAACATTATGAAATACATTCATAAGTTTGTCACTTTAAAGAATGCTAATTATTTTAGTTGTCATTAAGAATTAAAAATTTGGCTCCAGCTTGTGTGGATCAGTGGATTGAGTGCTGGACTGTGAACCAAAGTGTCACTGGTTCAATTCCTAGTCAGAGCACATACCCAGGTTGCAAGCCAGGTCTCCAGCCAGGTCCCCAGCTAGAGGCAGGTGAAAAGCAACCATACATTGATCTTTCTCTCCCTTTCTTCCTTCCTCCCTTCCCCTCTCTCTAAAAAGAATGAATTTTAAAAACCTTTAAACATAAATAAAATAAAATGGTGGACTCAACAGAATTTTTTTTTTTTTAAGTTGAAAGTTCTAGCCCTGGCTGGTGGCACAGTGGATAAGGTGCCAGCCTGCAAACTCAAATGTTGCCCGTTCGATTCCCCACCCAGGGCACATAACCAGGTTGCAAGCCAGATCTCCAGCCAGGTCTGTAGCTGGAGGCAGGTGAACCATACATTGATGTTTCTCTCCCTCTCTGCCTCTCTCCCTTCCTCTCTCTGGAAATAATAAATTATATATATATATATATATATATATATATATATATATATATATATATATTAAAGGAAAAAGAAAGTTGAAAGTTCTAATTAAAGTTGGAAAAGAATATATGGTTTTAGTAACAAAAGGTATAAATATTGGGAAAGGAAATAAAAGGTCATTCAATAAGGAAATTGGAAATGGGAAAATAGGAATAAGAAAGAAAAAGAAAGGCACAGAGATAGATGGTAAAGAAAAGTGATCATATGATATTTGTCCTTCACTGACTGGCTTATTTCACTAAGCATAATACTCTCCAGTTCCATCCATGTTGTTGCAAAGGGTACAAGTTCCTTCTTTCTTTCTGCTATATAGAATTCCATTTTGTAAATGTTCCAAAGTTTTTTGATCCAATCATCCACTGATGGGCACTTAGGCTGTTTCCAGCACTTGGCTATTGTAAATAGTGCTGCTAGGAACATAGGTGTGCATAGGTTCTTATGAACTGGTGTTTCAGGATTCTTTGGGTATAGTCTAAGTAGTGGAATTGCTGGATCAAAAGGCAGTTCCATTTTTAGTTTTTTAAGGAAACCCCATACTGTTTTCCACAGTGGCTGCACCAGCCTGCATTCCCACCAACAGCATATGAGGGTTCCCTTTTCCCCGTATCCTCGCCAACACTTGTTGTTTGTTGATTTGCTGATGATAGCCATTCTGACAGGTATGATCTCACCCATTACGGGACAATAATGAGCAAAACTAACAACAAGCAAAACAGAACCAAATGTATGAATACAAGGAATAGGCCTTCAGTGGTCGGGGGGAAAGGGGTTGGGGGGAGGGGGGAGGCAGAGGGAAAGAAGGGGAGCAGCTTAGACAAGAACCTAGTATAAAGGAACCATGGACATGGACAACAGGTGGGATTGACTTTGGGAGGAATGGGTGGGTGTGGAGGGGGACAGAGGGGAGCAAAAAGGGGATGGATGTAATACAACAACAATAAAATTAAAAAAAGAAAGAAAGAAACAGGAAACACACAGACAGCTGCCAGAGGAAAGAGGTGAGGGAAGGGAATGGTGGAAAGAAGGGGAAGGGATTAGTCAAAGACCCATAGACATGGACAATGGGTTGGGGATGGACTATGGGAGCAGGTGTGGCCTGAACTGAGGAGGGAAAAAGGGGTGGGGGGAATTGAAACAGCTGTAATAGAATAAACAAGAATAAAAGATGAAATAAATAAATCACAAAAAAAAAAAAGAAAGAAAAGTGATCATTTTAATGACACATGCAAAAGATAAAGTCTCCCTATGATTTTCCAAAACCAATTGTTATTTCTGAACAAAACCCTAGGAACAATTAGACAGTGGGGAGCAAACGGATTGATTTCTTGGTCTGATATACTTTTATTTGTATCCTGAGTGTTATTTTAAAATATTGTTGCAAGAAAAAGGAAATTATTTTGTTCATTGCACTATACTCAGATCTACAACCATGTCATTTCAAATATGTTTTTGGTCATTTAGAGACAGTCATTGTTTTACTCTAATACAAAAATGTTACATCTTCTGATTTATTCTGATAATAAATGTTCAGGTAATACTTTGACATAGGTAAGGCTCTGGGGAGTGACGAGGTTTATAGAGAAACTAGCCAATAATTGGGATAATGAGGAATTGATTGTAGAACTAGATGAATGAAATATAATTATTTTTCTTGTGACTTTGTTAAAAAAATTGCTGATTTTTAGAAACTTGTTTGTTTTCTGAGAGTGATTTGGTAAATTGCAGCAATATTGAAGAATTTACATATTTCTCTCTACCTGATCCCTCCAGAATTTGGCATTCTAAAAAAGTATGAACTCTGTGTTTCTTTGCTTAAAACTAATAAGATCATTTATTAATCGAGGTTTTGTCAATCGGGACTTTGACTGGAATGTCATGAAGGAGGCACGTCTGGGCACTGGTTGTTACCAGAAAGTCCTGGGGGTCTGGAATTGACTTTCAGAGCTGATAAAAGCCTACAAGGAAGAAGCCTGATACCTTGGTTGATTGTGTGGTTCATGGCAACATTTTCAGGGAAGGAATGAAGGTTGCTTTCCTGAAAGATGGCAAAAAAAGGACTTTACAGCACAATAGAAAACCTCAAGAACTTGAAAAAAGCAGGTGTTACAGGCAAAGCCAGAAGGTGAGTGGGTAGCTCGGCTTCTGTGCCCTGAATGGCAGACTGACTTAAAGTCTAAAAGTTCCTTTTGAGTTTCAGCAAAGCCGGCTCAAAGAGCATAGATGAGCAATTGCTGCTTTTATTGTGTTTATGCAAATGAACAGGGAAAAATGATGATAACTAGATTTATACAGTCCCTTTAATAACAATGAGGCTGATATTGAGAAAAATTGGGATTAGAGGAAAATCATAATGCTCAGCGGCAGACTGATAACTATCTTTAAAGTTTGTTTTCATTTGGAAGTTGTAACTGGGTTTGTAACATCATCAAAGATGCTTAATTTACAGGCAAGAAGAATGGGTCAAACTACCACTGTTAAATGTTATTCCAGCAAAGGCCTTGTAACTGGATGTTTTCCCAAAAAGACAGCATTGAAGACCCAGAGACTGGTCTGTAGGTTGTGCTGTGTATATTAACATGTGTATTCTTCCTTCTGTTTTCATAGAGTGTAAGCCTACCTGAATGATTGTATATACAACATAGGCCTCAACTTAAGAAGCTCATCTGCATCACTGCCTCTTGAGACTCAGTGGCTTAGCTGACCTAAATGGTTGAGTTGGTAAAGTATGTGGCAGTCTATAGGCTTCACTTTAAATCTGGGTTCTCTATTCTAATGGCTTGGAAAGAAAGGATCCAGAAGTCTGAAAGCAGGAAATCCTAAAATATTCCCCTCAGTTCAAACTAAGTACAGTGGGCTTTAGATAGTTGTTTCACACATGCCTTGTTCACCTTCCAGAAAAGTCTCTATTTTCCTAATGTGGGACATTAAAAAAAAATTTTGGTTTTGTCATTTAGTGGTTATGGTTTTAACCATGCTTTCTCACACGCTGCAAAATATGGGCCCCCAGAATATAGAAGGATAGCAGCTTACCTAGCAGTGCCAAACTTTGGACATCAAGCATGCTGCTTCTCAGGGACATCCAACTGACCTGGACCCTTCCCTGCATGTGGGCTCCCAGGTGGGGAAGAAAGGAGGGGAAGAGAGACATGCAGTTTACACAGAGATAGGGGATTATATACATATAAGAGCTGGGGAGTGTGTGCAAGATCCTCCTCTAATTGAGTACAGTAGCTGCCGAGACTTTGAATTTATGACTAGATAATACTAAGCTGTAAATTGTTGTGTTTCTGAAAGATGGCACCTCTTGTTTGTCTATTTTAAAAACTGGCCTGACTTGGCAGGACTGTACATTTTAGTGTTTTTAATGGGAGCGGGACTTAAGAGATCTGAAAGTTAGGAATTAAAGGTTTGAGTAGTCAACTCTCCAGAAGAAACAGGGGAAATTGTGAGAAACAAGGTAGCATGTAACTCTCAAACCAGGCTAAGCCACAATGGATAATTATTAACTGGCTAGGCCAGACTGCAAATGAATCAGGAATTCTCTGAGTAAACAATAACAAAGAAGGGTTTACAATACACAAATGAGGACATGACAGCACAGAGGACTAGGGACTTCTGCAGCCCATCTCAGATGCCTCGGAGAACAAAGGAAAGAAGGGATGGTCACATTCACGACAAAAGTTCCTCGCACCAGGGTTTAAACTGACCAATCATCTCTTTAGGCACAGTCATGCCAGATTGTGACTTGAAGTGCTCAGCCAATGAAGAATCAGGGGAGGGGCTGCTCATGTTAGGGATAAATTCTCCAGTTTTTCCCACTTCAGTGTGCCTGCCCACCAGATACCTGACCTTGCAAGATAGTAAATAAATGCCTCTCTTTCACTAGACTCCTGGCCTCAGTGCCCATTTGTTTTATAGACTGGGTGAGTTTCTTTCTCACAACATCTAAGGTTATCCTACCAACAGCCATGCTATTGCATGCTCTGCTCAAGCTGGACAAAGTGTGTGTATACATTGTCATGCTACTGAACCAAACTGTACTTTCCATGCAATTTTGCAAATAGGTACAAGGGGTAAAAGCTTCACATTTTTATATTTAAGTTAAGTAAGTCTTAAAATTTCCAAAAATAAAGAAATATTTGTATAAAAGTAATTGTTCTAGTAATTACCATTAAGCAATTTGACTTCCAAATATAGAAGTATTATTTAGAACACTAATATACATAAACCCCTATATACTAAGTCACTAGAGCAGAAGTCATCAAATTGTCATTCCTATCAGCTTGTTTTATTTTTTAATTAATTATCATATGAGATATGATAAATTTGCTAACCCAGTCTCCCATTAGAAGCTAAGTAGCTGATTTTCTATAATAATTAAAGGTAGAAAAATTATATATTTTCTATAGTATAATGCTTTATACTATAATAGTATAATATTTCTAAAGTATAATGCTTTATCAATTTTAATGTCATTTACATAAATAAATTTAATATATAATTACACAAATAATATTTAATTCTCAGCTAAAAGGTTGACTCTATTATGTTATTTATTATATCATTCACATTATGAAGATAAAAGATTATTATTCTATATAATGTTGAGCTTAAACAAATAAAAAGCCAGATATTTCTCCAGCAAAGTAGGTTTATTTGGGTACTTTTGTTTACTAAACATTTCCTGTTCTCACCTTCTCCTGAATTGCCTTTCCTTCTCTGAAGCCTTTCCTTAGCTCTAGCATATGTCTCAATTATTTGGTTAGCTTTGAGTTTCATATATCCTACATACCTAACTAAGCAGTTAAACATTTTTTCTTCTATTAATCTCTCTTTTTATCACAGTCTATTTTTAACCAAGAATCAAAAGGGTAGAGGAAAATATATTTTCCTCCTTACACTGTGCATGTTTAAAATCATTTGTCAATATTAATGTCTACCTGAATGAACTTTTCCATGAAGAAAAATATTTTGGTATGTTATTTCTAATGGTTGTGGATGAAAAAAGGTAGGGGGGATTTTTTTGTAAAGAAATTTCACAGGGTTATTTGATCACATATTTCTAACTGGGCAGATCATGGTGGATAGTCAGGCACCAGGTATATAATTTATAAGGGTTAAACCAGACCTGTTACTATTTTATGTGCCATGGTCAACACGCCTTTGAAATACCAGACTATCCCTGGGAAGAGGTATCAACCTTTAAGAGAGCACATAACCTTATTATCTATCCTGTAGTAAGCCAATCCTTGCCTTCCTTTCTCAATCTTTCTTATTCTCCTCCTTAATTTCAAATGCATAAGGGAAGCTGCATAACTATTACTCTCCTCAGCATTCAAAATCTGCTCCCTGGAATATGCTGTCAGTTTGGCTCAAGTAAACTAATAAAATTTATGTTCTATGTTCTAATATTGACATGATTATAAGCTTTTCACCATCATGTACTTCTCTTAAAGAAAGCTTGTGATAATATTCTGAAAACAGGCAGAATAAAAACATTTCTATTTTGTTAAACAGTTACTGAGGAAAGTGAGATTTACTCATGTGATGCCTTGGTGCAAAACTCAACAATAGTGTTGAGGAAAGCAGGCCTTAATTTACAATAACCCAACCCGGGGAAGGGGAGAAATGTGAGCACTTCAGTTGAAAGCCCTGTTCTCCCATGAGACCCGGTACTTCCCTTACTTCCCAAAAGGCTATAAGCCAAAAACAAGCCTGAAACTTCCCCATCTCTTATCTGTCAGCCTCTCCCATTCAGGATCTGGGGTACACTGTATAATAGGCCTCTGTATAATAGTCCAGGTTATCATCAGCCTCCACATAATAGTACAGGAAAGCATGTGCCATTTTGCACTGGATTATGGTAAAGTCCTTTCCACATGTCCCAAATTCCAGATCCAGATAGGGTCCAGGTCTGCAAATTGGAGTCCTTGGTGTCTTCTAAGTCGACTAAAGCAGGCATGATTAAAGCAGCATCATGTCTGCTTTATCCCAGACTGCGTGGGTCCTCTTTCCTTCTTTCAGAATGCATGGCTCCCTGCCCTTTCAAAACCACATGGTTCTGTCCACCTCCTTGCAGGCCACATGACCTCCTGTTCTTCAAAACCCTTTGGCTCTCTCCCTTTTCAGACCACATGGCTTTCTCTGGGCAGAAATGCCTGCTGCCTTATTTTAAACACTGATGGCAGCCTGTGTCACAGTGGGTAGGGTGACCAATTGTGGCCACCTGAGAAATCTCATTCAGGCCCCATAAGCAATTTTGCCACTACTCTATGGTCAAAACCCCTCCCACCTCCTTAGTGCCTTGGAAAGGCCATGGCTATTTTTGTAACTAAGACACTAGCTATCAGCCTTAGATATGAAAAGGCATCTCTTAGGAAAAATGGCTGTGCCTCACTGAGTTCTATTCCCCATTCCCCAAACCACAGACTGTGGGGAGTTTTGGGGACCTGTGTTACAAAACCACATATAGAAATGTTTATTTAAAGGAATTATATATTGATATTTGAAGTTCATCAATTATGAAAATATATATAGATAAAAATACATTAAACTTTCAAAAGTAAAGTAAACCTAATGTTCTGCTAATAATTTGATATTATTACATGTAATACCATTATCAAAATAATGATACAAATTTATAACATGAGTTTTAATATAAAGAAGAGAAGAAAACAAAAAATAGAAGAAAAAATAGAAAGGAAAATAAACAAAAATAAATACATTATATTTTCTTTCAGACTTTTGAAAATGTGCATGCATATGATTTTATCTACAAAACGTTTGGTTAAAATTTAAACAAGTATCAATTATCTGACTAAGTGCAATAGTATTTTTTTTTTTTTAAAGAATTTTTTTTTTAAAGATTTTATTTCATTATTTTTAGAAAGAGGGGAAGGGAGAGAAGCAGAGAGGGAGAGAGACATCAATGTATGGTTGCGTTTCACCTGCCTCCAGCCACAGACCTGACTGGAGACCTGGTTTGCAACCTGGTTATGTGCCCTGGCTGGGGAATCGAACCTGCGACCTTTGGGTTCACAGGCTGGCACCTTAACCACTGTGCTACCAGCCAGGGCTTACAATAGTATTTTTAAATGAGGGATGTTTCTAACTACCAGTTCAGCAGGTTCTGTAGCAATAATTAACACTTGGGAAAAGTTTTTGAAAACCCTGAATTTTACTTATTTCATGTGGGTGGTCAATTTCTCCATCAAGAAGCTCCATGAAGAATTTTAGATATACATGCTCTTCTATCTTACAATAAGGAACTCAAAAATTTACTATTTTCACCTTTTAAATTTCTGTACCTATGATGAAAATGGTGTTTTAGAAAAAAAATAATTTAGAAAAATCAAGACTCTATTTGCTAGAATAAATATTTAAAATAGAGTACTAAATAAATAAATAAATAACAATAAGAACAAAGTTGTATATGCTTAGTCTGAATTATCTCAAGGAAACAAACATGATTGATCCATTAAAAGGTTTAATTCGCTGCGCCAATGCCAAGTGTATGTGTGTGTGTGTGTGTGTGTGTGTGTGTAAAATGTGTAAGTCACTGGTTAAAAGGGTGACACTACGATGTCACATATTTCTTTTTTCTCAATATACATAACTCCTTCCTCTACTCTTGGTTGATTCTGTTGCAAAAGAAAAAAGAAAAAAAAAGCCTTTCCTAAGGATTGTGAATATACATATACACATTAATATTCATGAAGCCACTTAAAAGTGGATTTGGAGCTACCAGAGGAACTGTTTTGCATGTCTTATGCTCCAAATCTTTGGTATTTTAAAATAGGGCAACAATGCAAATCAATGTAATATACCACATAAACAAAATGAAAGACAAAAACCATATGATCATATCAATAGATGCTGAAAAGCATTTGCTAAAGTACAACAACCATTTATGATAAAAAAAAAACAAAACTCAGAAATGGGAATAGAGGGCGCATATCTTAACATAATAAAGGCCATAGGAAACCTGCAGCCAACATCATACTCAATGGGCAAAAACAAAAAGCCTTCCCCTTAAGATCAGAAACAAGACAAGGCTGTCCACTTCTGTTCAACATTGTTTTGGAAGTTCGAGTTGCAGTGATCAGACAAGAAAAGGCATCCAAATTTTAAAGGAGGAATTAAAACTCATTATTTGCAGATGACATGATAGTGTACATACAAAACCCGATGCGCTCCACCAAAAACCTACTCAACCTAATAAACAAATTTAGTGAAATAGCTAGAGATAAAGTCAAAATTCAGAAGTCAAAGGTGTTTTTGTATAGCAATAATGAAACATCAGACATGGAAGCCAGAAAACAAATCAAACTTACCATAGCAAAAAGAAAAATAAAGTACTTAAAATAAACTTAACCAAGAAGGTAAAAGACATGTACTCAGAAAACTACAGAACACTGAAGAAAGAAATTAAGGAAGATATAAATAAATGGAACCATATACCATGTTCATGGATGGGAAAAATTAACACCATAACAATGTCCATACTACCCAAAGCAATTAATAGATTCAATGCAATCCCAATTAAAATACAAATAACATATCTCACAGATCTAGAAAAAATACTTTAAAATTTTATATGGAGCCAAAAATGACCATGAATAGCCACAACAATCTTGAGAAAGAAGGACAAAGTAGGAGGAATCACAATACCAGATATCAAACTATACTACAAGGCCACTGTAACCAAAACAATCTGGTACTGGCATAAGAATAGACATATAGATCAATGGAACAGAATAGAGAGCCCAGAAATAAGCCCAGGACCCTATGGTCAATTAATATTCAACAAAAGGGGAAGGAACATAAAATGGAGTGAAAATAGCCTCTTCACCAAAAGTGGTGTTGACAGAACTGGACAGGCACACGCAAAAATAAATAAATAAATAAAGTCATACCACCAACTCACACCATACACCAGAATAAACTCAAGATGGATAAAGGACTTAAACTTAATCCATGACACCATAAAAGTCCTAGAGGAAAACACAGGAAGTAAAATTTCAGATATCACATGAAGCAATATTTTTACTTGATACTTCTCAAAGGGCAAAGGAAATACAGGAACAAATAAACCAATGGTGCTATATCAAATTGAAAATTTTCTGTTCAGCTAAGAAAACATCAGCAAAATTAAAAGGGAACTAACTGTATGGGAAAATATATTTGCCAATGATTCCTCAGACAAGGGTTTGATATCCAAAATATATTAAGAACTCACACCAGGGAGACAGACAACCCAATTTAAAAAATGGGTAAAGGACCTGAACAGACACTTCTCTGAGGAGGACATACAAAGGGCCCATAGGCACATGAAAGAATGTTCAACATCACTAGTCATCAGAGAGATGCAAATTAAAACCACAATGAGATGCCACCTCACATCTGTCAGAATGGCCAAAATCATAAAATCAACAAACAAGTGCTGGAGAGGATGTGGAGAAAAGGGAACCCTGATGCATTTTTGATGGGAATGCAGACTGGTGCAGCCACTATGGAAAGTAGTATGAATTTTCCTCATAAAAATTAAAAATGGAACTGCCTTTTGACCCAGCTATCCCACTGCTAGGAATATACCTGAAGAACCCTGAAACATCAATTCAGAAGACCCTATGAATCCCTTTGTTAATAACAGTGCTATTTACAATAGCCAAGTGCTGGGAAAAACCTAAGTGCCCATCTAATGGATCAAAAACCTTTGGTTCATTTACACAATGGAATGCTACACAGCAGAAACAAAGAAGAAACTCCTACCTTTTGTGACAATAGGGATGGAACTGGAGAGCATTATACTTAGTGAAATAAGCCAGTCAGTGAAAGACAAATACCATATGATCTCACCCAATATGGGAGACTGATGAACAAAACAAACAATCAAGCAAAACAGAACCAAAGGCATGGAAACAAGGAACAGCCTTTCAGTGTGCAGAGGGGAGAGGGAGGAGGCAAGTAGGAGAACAGTTTAGTCAAGGAACTAGTATAAATGGTCCATGGACATGGACAGCATGTAGGATTGACCATGGGAGGGGGGAATGGGAGGATGGGGCAGGGGAGGGCAGTGGAGGAGAAATAGCATAAATGTAATACAACAACAATAAAATTAAAGTCAAAAAATGTCAGAAGGTCATTAAGAACTTCAAGCCCTTAGGTTTTTTAAACTGGTTCTTTAGTTTCCATTTCAAAAGCATCAAATGACTATCAGACAAGGTGTAACAGAAGGAAGTAACACTTCCTTCTTTCCCTCCATCTCCTGATTTTTTCGGGATACATTATTGATAGTGCTTCTAGGTTTATAACATTTACATTCTGTTCTGCAGCTTTAATTAGTCTAGTTGTTTTCAAGTGCTTATCACAAGTTCCTTCATTCAGACTCATGTTGGTTTACCGATTTCATCCTTTAGTAGTGTTTTTAAGAAGCACTCACAGGACCTGGAATCCTGTTTATAAATGTCTGTTACTGCTATAATTACAAACAAACTAGATAGCTCAGGTCACATTTTCTTTCCTTGAGAAATGTGTAAACACATTTACATCACCACAACTGCCCCAAGTGCTGCTATGGAGAAACCAGAAATGAGCCTCACATACCATAGACTTTGAATCTGAAGATTCAGTTTTTATTACAACTCAGAGAAATTATCCTGTATTAATATTGAGTTGTTGCTTCCTCAGTTTCACTGTTGAAGTTCTTCTATCAGAGCACCATTTATCCTCATGCTGGACCATCTTTGTTTCCCATATCTGTCACCTCATCTTCTCTCCAAGTTCTTAGCTCTTAATCACATCCACTTGTTTCAATTGCATTCTCATTCTCATTCTGCTCCTTGCTGTTTGCTTTATTAGTTTATAATAGTCAGATTTGGTTTGCAGTATTTTCCCTTAATTTTGCAATTTTCCTTTTCATTTCATCTGCTCAAATTTTTTAAATACATCCTTTTCTTGTGCAAATCATTAAACAAATAAGGTTAAATTAAATTAAATTAAATTAAATTAGGCAACAAAATCTTTGGACTGGGACTAAGCAATCTTGTGCCCCAAAAACACTGTTTGCAAATAAACAAGAAAGCAGTTATTATGACTACTAGACTGAACATTAAAAACACTGTTTTGAATTAACTTCATTATATCTTATTTTCTACATAACAGAAATATCTGTCTTCTGTTAATAAAATTGTTCCCCTTCCCTTTCTCATATACTTATTGCCTTTGTCTCCTGATCAGAAAAGTATTTGGGCTTCTGGCTTAAATAATGATTCCCAAATAGCTATTAGCTGTTCTAATTGATCTCAAATAAATGTTTATTTGCCTCTCATTTTGAAAGCCCTTTTTATTTTTAGGAAAAAAAAAATATATCCAGGAATACCAAATTTTCTATCTTCAGTATAAACCTCTTTAATCTTCATACCAGAATGGTCACATTCTTATAGGAAATACCTTTTATGCATGTTCTAAAAGATAGAAAATGTGTAAAACCAACATTATTTAGCACACCCCCAACTTTCAAACCTCTCTTTTGCTAGTGCATTTTACATCTTCACATATCACAATGCATCTAATGGAAATTCCATGGGGCAGGATGCTGTGGCATTTACAGTTGGCATCAAACATAAAGTGTTAGTCTGTGATAAAGGCTTAGTAGCATGGGAAAATTCAGGAACCAAACCTGAGTCACAATCTCTAAGGGTGCAGCCAAAAGACTTTGCTGAGCATTTTAAATGACTTTTATTCTAGAATAATTTTAGATTTACAAAAATGTACAGAGAATTCTCATTATCCCATGGCCAGTTCCTTGTACTTTCCTAGTATCAAAATGTAGAGCAATTATATTTTCTGTCATAAAAATCTGAAATGGTATTTTAAAATATTAATATATGCAACAATTCGCTCTACACTGAAAAGTACCATCCTTTGCATATTGTGCTGTTCTCTTTCTTAGTTTCATGAAAGATAAGTCATTAGGCACGATGCATTTTTTGATGTAGTTATGATGGTATTGTTTCTTTAGTTAATATAAGGTAATATTACAGAAGTTTAGGTGAAGTGTTACATCCTAAACTTATTTGAAATAATTCAATTGCTTTTGTTAAAAATATTGAAGAATATAGAAATTTTATTATTGATAATGGAGGAAATGAAATGCAAAAATCATTGTTAAGAGAGCCGCTTAAAATGGAATCAAAGGCCACCAAGGAAGTGGGGTTTGTGCACATCTTGTTTCAGTTCTTTGAACTATTGTTAAATCGCTGACCTGTTTCTGAACCCAGCTGAAGTCCAGACAACAAATATCCTAAATCAATGATTGCTGCATGGACATGTATGGACATTACTCTTCCTCAGCATGATTACCAGATCATCTACATCTACATTTTTTACCATGAAAGGAACCAATCTATTTAGATGTAAAGCATTTTCATTTTACTTAGTAGACCAAACAATCCCAAATGACCTAGCCAACAACTTTCATTTATATGTTGGACCAGAGTGAAAACAGCTCTTGTGGTTTTGCCCTTTCTAAATGCTGAATTTCATTGTTTTCTTCAGAGTACAATTTAGGTTGTTACCTGAATCTGTGCCCCAGATTACTTTCCCTCTTTTGTTCAAATAAACTATTTTTTTATTAGTGCCTAAATACAATTTTTTAAAATAGTTTGGAGCATGTACTACATGTAGAAATCAAACTATTTTAAGGGCCTCTAAAATAAGGTCATGATTTTTCAAATCAATTGTCTTTATTGTTCTCATTAGATTTCACATCTGTATTAAAGATCACATGCTTATTACATACAGATAACCTAAGGATGATAAGAAAGTTGAGGATATTATGACTTATTTATCAGTTTCTATGTTTTTATTACCTTCCCCTCCTTTTCCCAGCAGCTCCAGGAGTCCATAAATCAAAAAACAATCAGACAATTCCCCTACCTGGGTAAGAGAGTATTATCATATTTATTTTAGAAGGTATGTGTAACATGTACAGGGAAAATGAGGGACAAGGAAGAAGAGTGACTTTTTTTTCATTACTAATTGTTGTTTGATACATATTAATATGCATCTTTTAAAAAAACATAGATTTAATCAGTGTTGCATTTTGCCTTTGGGAATCAGTAAATGATTAAAATTTCACTGTCTGGAAGAGCTCATGATATACCTGTCTATAGAACATAACCTGTCTATAATGAATCATAATTCAGTGTGCAAAGCACTATTCCTCAGCATTTTTAAAGTATAGAAATATATTTCACAGCTTCATTAAAAGAAAAATCTACATGTGCTAAAGTTGTCATATGTGACTTTTGAATACTGTTGGTCTAGAAAAAGAGTTGTAAAGTTGGGTAAATTTAAATAATCAAAAATAACACCCCTAGGAAGTTTTAAAATTGTTTTATTGTTAAAAATATATTCCGCATGCTCAATTTAGTTATAAAATTGCAAGTTCCTGTTACTGAAATGAGAATAGTAACATGAATGTCTTTTATGAGACATTTTAACACTTGGCTTCAGGAAGATATACAATATTTAATTACATAAAAGGCCATGTTATAAAGCTATAGGCTGAAAGTTGAATGGTGCAATATGAATATTTTAAGAGATGTCTCATTTTTGAGATATCTGAGAACAGAAGGTGTAAATTATACTTTACACAAAATACTGCTGTAAAGGAGGAATTTGTGGCACAAGAAAAGCTTGGAAAGGAAATAGCACTACTGAATTATCTCACTACTCATAAATTAATATGAAAAAAGGTGGGAATCCAATATAACGTGATGTTATGGCTACAAAGTGATAAGGTAGATTTTCAAAACTGTGACAATCAAGGGAGTATGGCAAGTCTCAGATATAAGGCGTAGATTTTTCTGTCCACAGTGGAAATAAATAGATGCAGATGGCTTTCTAGTCAGCTGGAACATTTTGAGCATCACATTTTTTGTTGTGTTGAACTAAGTGAAGGCTGGCAATTTCAAATGCAGAACATTTAGCAACTCTCATGCTGAGCCACAATGGTCAATAGGTCTCTCACAGTGACAAAATCCTCTGTGAACATGAGTACAAGAGCAGCTGCCAGGTCTTGGTAAGGAAGCAGTAGGCAGAGCTAAGCTGAACATGTAGAATATTGAAAGCGATCCTGAAAGAAGAAACCCAGTTCAGGGTTTACAGGAGACAAATGTTATATTTTTCAATTATTCATTGAGAAAAGTTAAATACTAATATTTTATAATAAGTGTAATCTAATAAGAAACACACAGATTGCAACCAAAAAGAAACTGATATAACAGAGAACCTTGGAAAACGTCAAGGAAAATGACTTTAAAGAAAACCAATGTGTTGAATGGGAAAAAATCAGTAAGTTTGCCTCTGCACTGTTTAACTTGTAATTTTACAATAATTTTTTATTTATAAAAAGCTGCAAAGAGGGTACAGAGAGGTTTTGTTATGCCCTTTACCCAGTTCTTCAGTATGGTTACATCATACATAGTATATCAGAACCAGGAATTTGACACTAGTATAATGTGTATGTTTACTTCTGTGTTATTCCATCTCTTATGTAGATGTGTAGAACAACCACTGCAGCAAAGATACAGTACTATTGTATTGCCACAAAGATGTCCCTGGTATCATGCCTTTACAGTCACACATGACTATTTCCCCCCCAAAATCTGTAACCGCTAGCAACCACTGATTATTATTCCATTCCATAATTTTGTTATATCAAGAATGTTTGATATAAATAAAATGATACATATATGACATTATTTTTTTTGCAGCCAACATAAATACCCTTGAGTTTCATTCAAGTTTGCATATACTGACACACTGGTACTTTCCATAAAGTCTATGGTATAGATGTAGCACAATTTTTTGGTTTTTTTTTTTTTTATCTATTTACCTATTAAAGAAATTTTTTTCCCATTTTTGGGCTGTTTCAAATAAAGTTAATATGAATTATCATGTGAATGTCTTGTGTGGAAATGCTTCATTTATCTGGGATAACACCCAGCAGTGGACTGTTGGGTCATTTGGTAAGCTATCTTCCAGATTGACTTTACCCTTTACTATCATCACCATTTGGTGTTAGCAGTGTGTGTGTGTGTGTTCTAATAAGTGATATTTCATTATGTTCTTGTGTTGTTGATTTATATTTTCCTAGTGGCTAATGGTTTTGAACATCTTTTCCTTTGCTTATCTGCCTCTGAATATTATTTTTGGTAATGTCTATAATTTTTGTCCATTTTGTAATTTTTGTTGAGTTCTGAGATTTTTTATATATTCTAAATATGCTTTGTCTGACACATGGTTTGTAGTTATTTTATCCCAATATTTATTCTGATTTTTTATTCTCTTAACAGGCTATTTTCAGGACAAATGGTTTTATGTAGTACAATTTATCAGTTTTTAAAATTTTATGCATTGTGCTTTTGATGCCATGTGTAAGAACTCTTCACCAAACACTAGGTTCTAAAATCATTCTCCTATATTTTCTTCTAAAAGTTTAGAGTCTTACACTTTATATTTAAATCTATAATTTATTTGGGAGATTTATGTTGAGGAATTTTTTCATGTGGATATGCAGTTTTAAGTTGTATTTTTCCACAGATGCTATTCAAGAGTGTTTAATACATGGTTCTTAATGGATTTAGACCAATCTGAGCTAAATTGAAGACATCTAAAAAGGAAACTTGTTTAAACTATCAACATTTTAACATAGCATGTTTACAAGTAACGATATAAAGGAAATGTCATTACAGACAATATATACATTATATAAAAACTGTGATGACTAAGTTGGGGATAGAATCATCAGACAATCATATTTTAAAGAAACTAATTGTGACATATTACTCTCATGCAGATGGAGGCCTGCATGAGAGTAGAACCAGGTTATATAACCATAAGTAATAGGATGAGAGTAAACAGTAGGTATTGAGGATCTAAAAGTTTCATTTAATGATGATCTAGTCCAGGCATTAGGCTAATTTTTGAAATACATAGAGGTGAACACCATGTCTTCCTTCTGGCCCTGAAGTGTACAGCAAATGTTAGAGTAAGAAAAATCTTTGTCTCCATATTAGACAGTATAAGACTTTTCCTCTAAATTCAAAGATCATTTGTTGTCTTCAGCAACATCCATCCCAACTGCCTCTTACAAAGGAGCAAATATGGTATTTGGTGATGCTATGTGTGAAGCTGAGCTACCAAGGAGGAAGTGACTAATAGAACTGTAATTGCTGTGATGTGGAAGAATAAGAAAGAAGCCATTACTGGGCTCCTTATCAGAGAGAAATTGTCAATCACTGAATAATAGATGACCTATCCTGGCAACTTTCTGATGAGAATTTTTCATCTATACTGTCCTGACTGGTCTGGCATTCCACTGACTATTCCTATGACAGCACTTAGATGGGACTAAAAGAACTGTAAGACTGAGGCATAGGAGACAGGCTTTACTTCTGCTGAAGAATAAATGAAGGATAGAACCAAAATTAAGTAGATAGAAAAATCATAGTTTGATAGGTTCTGCTATATCTCAGAATGGGTACTTAAGGTTCAGAACTTCAAGTCCTTATAGGTAAAATCATCATGAGCATTACTGCTTTATTCAAATTGGTGTTTCTACATCTATTGATATAATCATGTGATTTTTATCTTTCATTTCATTTATGACATGTACCTTTTGGCACCATTATGATGCAAATGTAATTTTGCTTCATGTTTTCCCAAAGCTCCCTTCTACTCCCTTCATTTTTGTACATTTTTATTTTACGTTTTTTGTTATTATTGTTATTAAGTTCTCACTGGAGGACATTTTCTTTCATTACTTTTAGAGAGAGAAGAGGGAAAGAGGGAGAGAGAGAAATATTGATATGAGAGAGAAACATCAATTGATTACCTTCCATGCATGCCTGGACCAGGGATTGTATGCATCTGGACCAAGGATCAAATCTGCAACATAGGTATGTGCCCTGAGTGACAATCAAACCTACAACATTTGGTTATGAAACAACAACCAACTTAGCTGCACCAGCCAGGGCTCCTCATTGTTTTTCAATTCTTTGTTTTCTTCTTTTTGCTGCTCTGGTTAGATGTTTTCTGCTACCTTGTCTCCCAAATTGGTGATTCAGTCTTCTGCTTCATTCAACTTACTTTTTATTTCTTATAGTATATTCTTTACCAGTTATTGTATTCTTCATTTCTGACATTTTTATGGTTTCCATGTCCCTTTTCATGCTATTATACATCTCATTAAGTTTCTTATAGTTATCACTATATTCTTTGAACATCTTTATAAACTTTGTTTGAATTCTATATTTGGTAAATTGTTTGCCTCCACTTCATTTAATTTCTTTTCTGAAGATTTTTCTTGTTCTTTCATTTGGGGCCTGTTTTTTTGTCTCTCCATTTTGGCTTCATCTTTATATTTGTTGCTATGTATTAGGTAGTTCTGCCATGGATCTCAGTCTTCCTTGGTAGGGTGGTCTTATATAAGAGATGTCCTGTGATATCCAGCAATGTAATCTCTTTGATGACCTTAACAGGGTGCTGCAGGAATGTTCCTAGTATATATTCTTGGAGCCCTCTTATTATAATTGAGTCTTAATTGCTTATTGTCCATTTTATATATGAATGAGAGGATCAACTTCAGCCACAGTATACAGTAAACACAGTAAACTTCTGTGTATATGCTAACCATAGGTAAGTGAAATTTGCCTCCACAGAGTCTGGTGCTTGCTGAGATCTACCTATTGATATTCAGCTTTGAAGCTAATCAGATCTTGGTCTGATACTGTCTTAAGTTATCCACTGGGTAGGTTTTGTTTTGAGGCCTTTGGGGAGGAACTCTGGTAGAGATCAATATCAGATACTGCCTGTGACTGGTCCTGGGCAACTGTTTGGAGCTACAAAGCAATCCATAGTTTGTAGCTTCTTCTTCTGGGTGGGTATGAGGGGGAAGTACCACTCTGTCCCCCAAAGCAGATTGCAAACAGCATCAAGTCTGGAGTCAGGTCAGCAAAAGCTGCTGCACACATGCTAACAAAACAAAGCAAATCAAAGCAAGAAACAAAAATCAATAATAACAAAATAAAAAGAATTAGAAAATAAATTAAAAATAGGAATAAGAGAAAAGAACAAAAGAAATAATAAAAGAGCAAAAAGCATCAGAGGTGAAAACTAAAAAGGAAAAATCAATAAAAGAAAAAACAAAAAAGGAATAAGAATGAAAATAATAAAAACAACTAAAAAAGAAAAAAAGCAATAAATGAGTAATAAAGAAAAACTTTGAGTTTACCTCAGTGGAGTTTAGTGTCTGCTGTGATCTCCCTTTGGCATTGCTATTTGTGAAGCTTTTTGAATTCTACTCCAATGCTATCTGAGGCTGGCCACTTGGTATGTTAGTTTTGGGGCCTCTTGGAAGGGACTCTGGTGCAGGCCAATGAGAGACACTGCCTATGACTGGCTCTCAGGAACCTGTTTGAAGCCACAAATAATCTGCCATAATCTGCCATTTGTGACCACCTCTGCTGGGCTTGGCTGCATTCGGGAAGGATCAAGCTGTGCTCTAAAGCTGTCTTTTACCCACATAGAGCTCAGGCATGGGTCAGCAAATTTCCAAAGGCACACCAATGTCTCTCTTCTTGTATTCACCTTCCAGCTGGCTTTTAGTCTTAGTCCCAGAAAAGGCTCAATCTATGAAAGAGCCTCTGGTGGGATCAGAAAAATGGGGCTGTTGGATATCCTGTGCTGGAAAGTTGCTGTTCAAACTTTAGGGAAAATGATGGGTGTGATTCCCACCCTGGATCCACACATCTGAGTCTTTCCCAAATTTCTTCTTGACCTTGGCAGAGAACTTAATGGTTAAGGAGATGGGGCCTCAGAAGCCCAGAGGTTGTGTCTGCTGGAAGCCAGAAGTATATTCTTATCTGTTATTTTGTGAGGGTGGTTCATCAGTCAATTCCACATGATAGGCAGGAGTAAATGGTCCTGCCTTAAAGCCAATCACTGAAATCTCCTGCATCTGCTGAGACCTCAACACCCCAGTTTATGCCACTGACTTCTCAGAAGGATTAAGAGCTACTGGGTGGGGTGAGTGAAATTCCAGCGGGTAGGGTAGATGCTTTTCTCCAGGCCGATGTCCCTCTGAGAGGACTGCTCTGCCCAAGAAAGACGACTGCTATGGCCTCAGAGGATAACTCTGTACAGGAATTCTGCTGTTTGTTCCCCCACATTTTTCCCCAAAGCCATGAATCCTAGACTATCCTCAGATAACTCCAGTCTGCATTGACTTCCTCCTACCAAAGTCCAGGGTTCATGTCTGTGCATGAAGTTTTGCAAGTTGGCACTTTAAGAGTGTGCCTTGGTCTCCAGTGGGCTCTTCCACTCTTTGGCAGGCAAAAACCTTGCAATTTTTCAGAGTGAGATGCTAAGTGGGCCCCTGTTCTAGGCTCTGGCATTCTGGAGTGGGGAGCCTGGCCTGGGGTTTAAGTGTCACACTTCTCAGGGGGGCACCTCCCACAGATGAGATATTTCTCCTGTACGTTGGCCATGCCCATGGGAGTTGGGATAACCCCTTTCATATCTTTGCCCTTCTTACCAATCTTATGGTGACTTCTGCCTTTCCTCACTTATAAGTCTCCTCTGCAGATAGTCTTTAGCTGGCAGTTTAGAGTGGTACTTTCCATTTGGTTCTGGGAAGAGTTACGGGTACCTATTCTGCCACAACCTGAAACCCAACATCAGTTCTGTGACTTCTGATTTTTGTTTATTTTCTCCAAATAACTCCATGTCCTTGATCTAAAACTTTGATTTATAGTTTAGGATTAGCCCACTTGTCTATTTCTAAGAATATTGCATATGGCCGGGGTACCTTCTCAAAATTGTGTGTCTTAGTTTAACTTTAAAAAAATTCTACTTTATAAAGCATTTCAGGAAAGAAAAAGTTGCTAAATCTTTATAACTTGGCTCTGGAAAAGTAAAATAAGCAATAGTGTTTCTAAAATCTTACTTCAATTTTCAATTTTAATCATAATACAATGTTCTAATTTTTAATTAAGATACAAAGAGTACATTGACACTTAATAATATAATCTTACCAGTCTTAGTTTCCCCTCATCATTCTTACTCAATATAGGAGGTCTGTCCCAAATGTATCAGCCAAGCCAACTGTTTTACTTATATTGACATTGGTTTAATACTTCCAGGACAGGCCGCATATAGGAATACAAGTTTCCTTTTCTTCCACAAAAATTCATTAAAAAATATTTTATTTTATACAGTTCCCAAGTCTCATTCATTGGTTGATTATTGTATTGCCCTGACTATGGATCAAACCTACAATATTAGTGTATAGGGATGATGCTCTAACCCACCAAACTCTGTAGTCTAGGTTTTTTTACATTGTGCTTTACCTCTTAGAATAGGAACCTAAGATGTGAGGAAGTTAAATAAAGTAGTGTTGTTAGTTATTGTTCAGTCTGGAAGTGAAACCAAACCTTAAGGATTTCTATCCCTGTTTTTATTTTTTTTAATCCTCACTTGACATTTTTTCATTGCTTTTAGAAAGGAGGGGAAAGAAAGAGAGAAATATCAACCTGCGAGAAAAACGTCAATTGGTTACCTTCTGGAGGTTTCCTGATTGGGGATGAAACATGCAACCTCAGTATATACCTTGAAAGGGATTCAAACCCTCAACATTTTGGTGTACGAGATGACAGTCCAACCAACTGAACCACAATGATCAGGCCTCAGTCCTTCTTTTTATTGCTAAATCTTTTACTTCAAAAAAGTGATGACTATAGATACTGGTGAACCTTTTTCTCATTATTAATGTAGGGAAAACTTATTATATTTTCATACAGATGTTGAAAGGAATAATGAAAAACTTCACAATAAAGCAATGTTTTATGAACCTGGATTAAGAATGAAACAGATTAGGATTCAAGTACTTTTTTCATTATTTATTATCCCTGTGTTAGATGACTTACCCTTGTACACTTGAAGAATTTATGACTAGTAAAGGAAATATGTAGGTAAATCAATTACTCCAAGTTCTAGGATAGGTCAAACACACAGTGAATAATAATACTTCCTAATTTTATCTCGAATAGGTGTGAAAACTATTTTAATAAAAATTTTATTTTATTTTAGAGCATTGTTGAAAAATGGATCAGAAACTATGCATACTTAAGACAATTTCTGTGTTAAGGAATAACAGACTTATTTTATTTTGTAAAAATAGACAAGCCTAGTTTTTATCATTTGTCTCCTGAGAAGGGCTTAAGTTTTTTCTGATGTTTGAAGTAAATTAAGATAAAGCTTCAGAAATAAATGTAATGATTATTTTTCCTCAACATTAAACCACATGATATAGATTCACTGAGAGCTGACTTAACAAGTGTTACAAAGAAAAGAAATTTGTCTTTATTTAAAAAGTATTAATAATGGAACAAAATAACTCAGATTAAAACCAGATGATATGCCCTGGCTAGTGGCACAGTGGATAAGGCGCTGGCCTGTGAACCCAAAGGTAGCTGGTTTGATTCCCCAGCCAGGGTACATAACCAGGTTGCAAGTCAGGTTTCCAACCAGGTCCGTAGCTGGAGGCAGGTGAAAGGCAACCATACATTGATGTCTCTCTCCCTCTCTGACTCTCTCCCTTCCCCTCTCTCTGAAAAATAATAAATAAAATATTAAAAAATAAAATAAAACACTTTCTTATTAAAAAAGAAAGCAAAACAAAAACCAGATGATATAATGATAGTCATTTTCTTTCTGCTTTAAGAATATATTCTAATAATACACTGTAAATCTTCCTTGTTCAGCAGCTACTGACTGCAATATTCCTGTGTTTTTACTAAAAATAAAAACAATGTGCAATAATCACGTCACTGCACATTGTGCACTCTTGAAAATAAATCTTTGATTTTCAAGTAGCCATTTGTTGTTGTATTAGGTTTTTGGCCCCTCCATTTTAAAATCATAATGCAACTGAAATGTTGATTCAAAGAAACTTATCTCCAGACATTTCTGACTACAGCATGTCCATCCCAGAGGTCTAGTGTTGGCACCATCACAGTGCTGCTTTTCCTGAAGTGGTCCTCCATGTATGCCACTATTATTCCCATGAGCCATCAATAAAGGTTTTATGTAGGTACAGTGTTCTCTGTCTACACATAGTAAAAAATTTGTAATGAAATATTCAGAACTACCAGGCTAGATTTGTACCACTACAGCTTGTTGCTGACTCAGACATTTCTTCTGGCATTTAGAGTATATAAAAATAATGTACAGTGATGCGAGCAGATAGAGCAGAGTAATAATTTCCAATTACCCTTTCTTACATAAAGACAAAAAGACCCTAAAAATTTGTCAAAACCTAACTTTCAAAATTCTGGAAATGATCTAAAACTTGTAACAATTAAGAGTAGTGTTAATTCAAGAAAAATGACTTCTGCCCTGGCTGATGGCACAGTGGATAAGATGCTTCCCTCTCTCCCTTCCCTTCTCTCTGAAAAATAATAAATAAAATATTTTTAAAAATTAAAAAATAATAAAGTAGAAAAATAAATTTAAAAAAAATAAGAAAAATGACTAAGTTTTAGGAAAAATAGCCAGCTTTATGGCAGTTTATCTTCCCTATTTTTGTTTGATTCTCCTTAGCCCCAAAGTAGTATGTAAAGTCAATAAGCCTGCATTCATCATAAAAATTATCAGCTTAGGAAAAATTAGAGCAGACAGATGAATGTAGACTTTGCCAAAAGCATCATTTTCAGAGACTTCTTATTATTTCACATGCTTCACAATTCCCTGGAAGCCTCCACTTGCAGGTCTGTATTTATCTGATCTGATTTAGAGCTTTCTCAGTGCAGTCTTTTTCCTTAGGACATTTTCTACAAAATAAATTAATAACAGCAATTATTTAACATTGTAACTACTTAAAGAAGAAATTGTTTAGACAAACAGAAAGCTGGGAAAAATCCTTAAAAGAAAAAAATGTAGAATACGATCTACTTAAAAAGATTTGAAAATATTAACCATTTTGCATGTAACCAGGACAATACACATGTACAAGATTGTTTACATGTGCAAGACTATGCAAATATCAAAAATGATCTGAGAAACCCCTTCATTTTCACTGTTTTTTAAAAATTTTATTGTTGTTGTATTACATCCATCCCCTTTTTGCTCCCCTCTGTCACCCTCCCC
>PVIW01009535.1:0-51310 GCA_004026585.1 Noctilio leporinus
GGAAAGGGGTAGGGGGGAGGGGGGAGGCAGAGGCAAAGAAGGGGAGCAGCTTAGACAAGAACCTAGTATAAAGGAACCATGGATATGGACAACAGGTGGGATTGACTTTGGGGGGAAAGGGTGGGTGGGGAGGGGGACAGAGGGGAGAAAAAAAGGGATGGATGTAATACAACAACAATAAAATTAAAAGAAAAAAAAAGAAAAAAATAATTAGCAAGATTTTAATAGTTTAATCTTTGCTAAAGCTTGTTTTGTGGACTAACATGGTCAGTCTTGAAGAATGTTTCATGTGCACTAAAATAAAACATATATTCTGCCATCATTGTATGTAGTATTTCACAAATGTCTATTAGGTCTGGTTGATGTATAGTGTTGTGCAAGCCCCTATTTTCTTATTAGTCCTGTGTCTGGTTGTCCTATTTGAAATCAAAAGCTGGGTATTGTAGTCTCCTACTATTATTGTAAAGGGTACATTTCAAGCCTGTCAGTGTTTAACTAATATATTTAAAAGCTCTGAGATTAAGTGTATATATGTTTATAATTGTTATATCATTCTGGTGAATTGACACTTTTATCATTATATAATGTCCTTTTTGTGTACTGTGATAGTTTTGACTTAGTCTATATTGTCTGATATAAATATGACCATCCTTGCTTCCTTTTGCTTATCATTTGCATGTAATTTTTATGTTTCACTTGCCACCTACTTATGTCCTCAGATCTAATGTGAGTCACTTGTAGACAACATGTAGTTGGATCTTATTTTTTAACTTATTTAGTCAATCTATATTTTTTGATTGGGATGTTTAATCCATTACATTTAAAGTAATTACTGAAAGGCAAACACTATTGTCATTTTATTATTATTTTTTTATATATCTTATAGCTATTTTGTATCTTTTCCCCTCTCCTGCTATTGCAATTTGTGTTTCATTGATTATTGGTACTAACATGCTTGATTCTTTTTCATGACTTTTGGTGTGTATCTTCTGTAAGTAATTTGTTTATGTTCATCATGAGTATTAATAAAAAATCTTAAAGTAATAATCTATTTTAAACTGTTGAAAACTTAAATTTTATACAAAATCCTACACTATTATGTGTGTCTCTCTTCTGTTTATGTTATTGGTATCACAAATTATACTCTTAATATTGATTATCATTAATATAAATTTATAATTACTTTTCATATTTTTATCTTTTAAGTTCTATACCATAAAGCTACTTATTATAATGAACTGAATGTTTATTCTACCCCTCCCCTCAAATTTATATGTTCAAACTGTATCTTCTAATTTTATGGTATTAGGAGGTTAAGCTTTTGAGAGCTATGTAGGTTTAACTGAAGTGATTAAAGTGGAGTCCCCATTAAAAGCATTAGTGCTTTTATAAGACTGGCAAAAGAGGGTAATTTCTCTCTCTGCTGTCTTTCATATAAGAATGTGATGGAAATTTGGCACTTAGCAAACATGGAAATGACCATGCTTGCCACTAATCTTAGACTTTGAGTCTCCAAGCTGTGAGAAATAAAATTCTGTTGTTTATAGGCCATATACCCTATGGTATTTTTGTTATAGTAGTCTGAATAGACTGCAGCAGAAATTAGTACTGATAAGTGGGAATATTGATGTAACAAATACCTAAAAATATGGAAGCAGCTTTGCAACAAGTGAATGAATAGAGGCTTTATTAGTTTGAAATGCATGCTAGAAAAAGCTTGTATTGTTATGAATGAAACTTTAATTTTAACAATATTCTGAAGAAGGCTCAAGAAAAAGAAAGGAAGCCCTGGCTGGTGGCTCAATGGATAGGCACCAGTCTGCAAACACAAAGGTTGTTGGTTCAATTCCCAGTCAGGGCACATAACCAGGTCTCCAGCCAGGTCTCCAGCCAGGTCCATAGCTGGAGACAGGTAAAAGACAACCATACATTGATGTTTCTCTCCCACTCTTCCTTCTTCCTTTCCTCTCTCTCTAAAAATAATAAATAAATTATTTTAAAGGAAAGGATAGTTGTAGGGAAAGCTTCAACCCTCTTAAGCAATCATGATCAGAGTGTTAATAAAAATATGAATAGTCAAGGCTTTTTGATAAGATATCAGACAGAAATAAGAAACATTATTGGACAAAGAGAAGAGCTAATTCTTTTAACAGTAGCAATACATGGGCTAGATTATGTTTTACATTTCCATTTGGTTTTGTGCTGCTGACTAATATCTTTTAGTTATAACTTGAAAGATGCCCTTCAGCATTTCTTATAAAAAAGGTCTAGCGGTGATGGACTACATCACTTTTTAATCTGGGAAAGTGTTTTATTCTCCTATTTTGGGTGAACAGGTTTGTAAAATTTAATATTTTTGGCTGAAATTTTCTGTTTTTGCTCTTTCAGCCCTTTAAAGATTATCCCATTTTTTTCTGGCCCGTAATATTTCTAATAAAAAATCCATTTATGTTCTTGAACATAATGAGCCACTTTTTACTTGCTTCAAGATTCTGTTGGTTTGGAGCCTTTGATAATTTAATTATAACATGATTCACCATAGGCCCCTTGTCCTTTAGTTTACCATAAACATGTTGAATTTCTTTAAATTGGGTGTGTATTTTATCCCTTATATATCAAAAGTTATTGGCCATTATTTCTTTAAGCAGTTTCTTTTTAGCTTTTCTCTTTGTCTCCTCTCTGAAACTCCCATAATGCACATATTGATTCTTTTAATCATGTCTCTTACATTTTTATTCTGTCTTTTTCTTCATTTCTTTTTACCCTTCAGATTTAATTATTTGATGTGACCTGTTTTCATGTTTGCTGAGTCCTTATTCTGCCTGACCAAGTCTCCTTATGAATCTCTGTTTTTTATATCTAGTTAGTATTCAGTTCCTAAATTTTAATTTTATTTTAATAGTTTCTATATTTATATTCATATTCTAATTTTGCTTTATGCATAATTTTCCTTATTTTATTTAGATGTCCATATGTCATCTCTTTTAGTCTTTGATCACCTTTAAGGCAGACATTTTGAATTTTTGGTCAAATAATTGATAGATCTCCACTGGATTAAGGTCAATTTCTGAATATTTATTTTGTCCTTTTGATTATGCCACATTTCTTTGTTTCTATATTCCTTGTGATCTTTTACTGAAATTCGAAAATTTGGAAAAATAGCCATCTTTCCCTGTTCTTATATAGGCTTTGTATGGCAGAAGACCTTTACAAATCAGTATGTCTAGAGATCTTGCGGGTCTCTGTAACCTTTTCTGAGATGTGTCTTTTCTGAAATGTGTCTTTACTGGTTTATGAATATAAATTTCCTCTTAAAGATAAATGCCTGTTTGGAAGAGTTCAAATCTCTTGTTCCACCTGGTGTCTGACTATGTTACTGCAGTATCTCTGGTGCAGTAACAAGCTGTGGGACTAGCCTGTGTTCTCAGGAGCCCCCATCTGGCATCCAAATTATACTTCTTGTTCCCTTCAGAAATGTGTCAAGTGAACCATGGCTGGTGGCTCAGTGGACAGGCACTGGCCTGTGAACCCAAAAGTCGCTGGTTCCATTCCCTGTCAGGGTGCATAATCAGGTTGCAAGCCTGGTCTCCAGCCAGGTCCTTAGCTGGAGGCAGGTGAAAGGCAACCATACATTGATATTTCCTCTCCCTTTGTTCCTCCCTCCCTGCCCTTCTCTCTAAAAATAATGAATAAAATCTTTAAAAAAAAAGAAATGTGTCAAGTGAGAAAAAATATAGTCTCTCCAGAAGACCTCCTCCCCAAAGTCCCAAAGTCCACATACATTAAGCCAGAATTGGAAGTTAGCTCTCTCAACTTGCCATATTGTTCTAGGAAGGAGGAGAACGTAAGGTGGGTAAGTGCAACAAATATTTTACTAACTTTATGTGAATTTTTGTGGCTTTGTATTTACCTTAGGTGCTGTAACCTCTTATCTGGTTCCTGAAGTTATCAAAAAACAAAAGCAAACAAACAAAAAAAGGTAGTCCCCTGGGTGGGGGGATTTCTGGCCAAGATGGAAGTATAGGTAGACACACTTTGCCACCCTCCACAATAATAAGAACTACAACTACCTCAAAACTAAAAACAACCAGGACTGCCAGAAAATAGAACTGCATGGAAGTCTAACAATGATATAAAGAAGTGATACTCATCCAGACAGATAGGAGGGGTGCAGCCAGGACATAGAGGACAAGGTGTGGTGGCAGCACCAAGGCAGTGGCTGTGGCTAGCTGGTGAAAAGAGCAGTCACATATTATAAAAGTTGGAAGGGACACCTGGGGAGAGATCTCAGGACCAGACCAGGCTGCGCAGTTTAAGGTTCCAGCACAGGGGAATATAAAATCTCACTGCTTCTGACTATGATAACTAGTGGGGTTGGGGTAGTAGAAGAAACTGCTGGTCTCTTCAGCAGAGTTTAGAGTGCACCCATGGTCCTAGAGCATCTGCAAATCCACCCACTCAGGAAACTATAACCAGGGCAATAGTTAGAGGGCCATCAGTACCATATGGAAAGCAGGAGAAGTGCCTGGAAAAGGGGAAAGTGCTGAGCAAGTGGCATTGTTACCTCTCAGACCTCTCACCCACATACAGTATCACAACATGGTGAAACAGGTCACTCCACACTGATAAATACCTAAGGCTCTGCCCCCTTACAATGTAATAGGTGTGACAGCTCTACCTAACACACAGGGGCAAACAGAGGAGGTAATCAAGTTAAGTAGGCAGAGAAGTATGGCCCAAAAGAGGGAGCAGATCAAGGTTCCAGTGGGAGAACTCAGCAATGAGGAGATAACCAACTTAACAGATGCAGAATTCAAAACACTGGTGATAATGATGCTTACAGACTTGACAGACAAAATGACGTATGACAAACACATAAGGGAAGAAATGAAGGCTATGCTAAGTGAAACAAGGGAAAATCCACGTGAAACCAATGGTGAAGAGAAAGAAGCCAGTATTCAAATCAAGGACGAAATAAACAGTCAACCAGTACAGAATGAAGAAACAAGAATTGAAAAAAAAGAGGAGAAGCTTAGGAAACTCTGAGACAACTTTAAACATGACAACATCCATATCATAGGGACCCAGAAAGAAAAGAAGAAAAGCAAGATATTGAAAACTTATGTGAAAAAATAATGAAGGAAAACTTCCCAAATTTGGCAAAGGAAATAGACATACAAGTCCAGGAAGCCAGAGTACCAGATAAGCTAGACCTAAAGAGGACCACACCAAGACACATAATTAAAATGCCAAAGGTTAAAGATAAAGAGAGAATCTTAAAGCAGCAAAAGAAAAGGAGAGAGTTACATACAAAGGGGTCCTTATAGGATTATCAGCTGATTTCTCAACTTTGTAGGCAGGAAGAGACTGGCAAGAAATATTTAAAGTGATGAAAAGCAACAACCTACAACCAAGATTACTCTATTCAGCAAAACTCTGTTTTTATTATTATTATTATTATTATTATTATTATCATCATCATCATCATTTTAGAGAGAGGGGAAGGGAGAGAGGGAGATAGGGAGAGAGACATTAATGTGTGGTTGCCTTTAACTTGCCTCCAGCTACAGATCTGGCTGGAGACCTGGCTTGCAACCTGGTGATGTGCTCTGGCTGGGAATCAAACCAGCGACCTTTGGGTTTGCAGGCTGGTGCCTTATCTGCTGTGCCACCAGCCAGGGCCAGCAAAGCTATGTTTTAGAATGGAAGGGCAGATAAAGTGCTTCCCAAACAAGGTAAAGCTAAAGGAGTTCATTATCACCAAACCATTATTATATAAAACTTTAAATAACTTATTTAAGGAAAACTTCTTTTCAGGTAGCCATTACAGAGGCATCAGCAGTCAAAATGAAGTTCAATCCCTTTGTGACTTCTGACAGGAGCAAGAAGCATAAAAGGAATTTCAATGCACCCTATCTTCCTCTTTCCAAAGGGTTGAGACAGAAGTACAAGGTTCGATCCATGCCCATCCAAAAGAATAAGGTTCAGGTTGTGCAAGGATGTTACAAAGGGAAGCAGGCTAACAAAGTAGTTCAGGTTTATGGGAAGAAATATGTCATCTACATTGAATAAGTGCAATGGGAAAAAGCTGATGTTACATCTGTTTATGTGGGCATTCACCCCAGCAAGGTGGTTATCACCAAACTAAAACTGGACAAAGGCTGCAAAAAGATCCTTGAACATAAAGCCAAATCTTGCCAAGTAAGAAATGAAAAGGGCAAATACAAGGAAGAAACAGTTGAGAAGATACAGGGATAAAGTAATCTTATATACAACTTTCATTAAAAACTTGAAATAAAAAAAGAAAAAGAAGATCAAAACTATGAACATAAAAATGACAACAAACTCAGAACCATCAACAACAGAATCTAAAAAATAAAAATAAAAGCAAACTAAGCAAACAACCAGGATAAGAACGGAATCATAGTTATGAGGATCATTTGGAGGATTATCAACTAGGAGCATAAGGGGAAAAATGGGGAAATGGTGCAGGGATTAAGAAGTACAATTGATAGGCACAAAATAGACCGAGGGACATTAGAAATAATATAGGAAAGGGAAAAGCCAAAGAACCTACAGGCATGACCCATGGACATGAAGTAAGCGGGATGGGAATTCTGGAGGGAAGGGAGTACTAGGAGGAGGGGAGCAAAGGGCAAAAATATTGGGACAACTGTGACAGCATAATTAATAAATTGTACTTTTTAAAAAAGAAAAGAAATGTAGTCCCTATATTGTTTCTATGTTAGTGTTTACTTGGGACAATGAGGTCAAGGGTTTTGTATTCCACCATTTAATTGATGTCAGACTACACTATTTTATTTAGTCAATGTCTTTATTACTTTATATTTTTTAATGTTACTTATTCTGAGACTTTCTTTTGCCACCTTACTTATATGAATCCTGCTAAATTTATTTTTTCTTTTTAACTTTGCACTGGAAATATTCACTTTTCTATACTTATCAAAAGTATATACTATTTTTCCTGGTAATTATCTCTAAGTACTTAGATAAATTTATATATTTTATTCTAATATCTTCAAGTTAATAACTGTAGTTTTATCCTAACTAAAATAATTACTATAATTGTCTCATTCTTCTCCCTCCTACTACTCATCAGAGTATTACATTGCTATTTTTCAAAATTTAGTTTAAGGTGGTTGTTTCTGAGAACAGGATGACTGTGGTACTTTAGGATAGCCATTTAAAACTTTGTTTCATAATAATTACTTATCAATAAAAACATTTATTTAAAAAATATATGTTAGATCTCTTGTTAACATAATATCAAAATAATAAAGCATTCACAAAAACGTAGACATTAAAATGAGATTATACTTATGAATTGAATGTCATTCTTCTTAAATTTAACAGCTGCCTCTCTGACATTGTAAGATACATAGAGTCCATTTCAGAAAGTTCAGTAAAATTTTCCTGGTTATTTAGGTATCTTTATTCTTCTTTTATACTTTTTATGTACCATTGTGTTTTCAAAAAAGTATTTATTTTCCTGACATATTTCTCTGAAGAATGTTTTCAATGACAGTCTTTTTGTGTTAAATACTAAAGCCTTTATGACTGAGAATATTCTATTCTGTGCCCAAGTTTAGATAATAGCTTAACTAGAAAATATATTTTTTGTTCATACTTCTTTTACTTCATTAAAATTACTCCATTTTTTTGTATGCCATTTTGCTGCTGAGAATTCTTATGTCACCCTGAATCTTTCTTCTTCTTCTTATTTTTCTTTATCTTAGGAACCTTTCTAAATTTCTTCCATATTTTTAAAAACTTTTTCTATAATATGTATTCCTCTTCTAAGTAATCATATTTTTGTCTTAACACTGAAAAGTCTTATACAAAGTTTAGGGATAAGCTACTAATAGAACAAAATACTAATTTTCTGATAGAAAAGTGAATAAAGGCTATTGATACACAATTTTTAAAAGAATAAATATCTTAGAAGTAGTTTAAACTATATTTTTACTCATCTTTAATTAGCAAAATGGAAATTAAAATGAGATAAAGGTTTTTTTTTTTGTTTTGTTTTGTTTTAAATCACATTGGCAGGAACCTTCAAAGTGAAAAGCAGTTGGTTAAGAATGGTGAAAGTCATGAACTCATACTTATGCATTATGAGAAAGAAAATTGATAATTTCACAGTACATTTCAAAATTAAAAAAGTCCATACAGAGTTTAAACTAATAATTCTTTTTCAGAAATCCATCCTAAAGAAATAAAATTAGCTCTGGCTGGTAACACAGTGGATTAGCCACTGGCCTGCAAACTCTAAAGTCACTGGTTCGATTCCCCAGCCAGGGCACATAACCAGGTTGCAAGCCAGGTCTCCATCCGTAGCTGGAGGCAGGTGAAAGGCAACCATACAATGATCTATCTTTCTCTCTCCCTTTGCTTCTCTCCCTTCCCCTCTGTCTAAATAATAATAATAGTAATAGTAAATAATAATAAAAAAAGGAATAAAATTAGGCTATGGCCAAAATGACAGGTTAGGTAAATACAGCGCTCACTTCTTTTCATGACCACATAAAAATTTCAACTAACTTACATAACAGCAACCATTGAGAATGATCCAAAGTCTTGTTGAACAGAAGTCCTAGAACTAAATATATAAAGAAGCCACTTGCAGATTGGTAGAAGGGGCAGATACACAAAAAGGCTGGTCCCACACTCCTGAACAATGGTAAGAAATCAGAAAGGATATCTTGGCTTCAGAGGTTCCCCCATGGAGTAAATAGTCCCAGCCCAACATCTGTACCCTCAGCCCAGGGTTCCAGAGCCAGGGAGCAAAGTCCCCATAACTTCTACCTGTAAAAACCATCAAGGATTGAGGCTGAAAGAGACATGGGGTTTCTGAAGCACCAGGTATTTCCCCTTCTAGGGCCTATGTATGGACTTATTCTGCTCACTTCCTGTGAATTCCAGCACTAGGACAGCACTTCAAAAGGCACCAGGGACATATGAAGAGAACTGATTTCTCTGGCATCAGGGCAAAGGCTGGAAGAGCAGCTTCTTCCCAGACAGAAATGCTGGCAGAGGCCATTTTTTATTTGCTGAGCCCTCCCCACAGAGCCTGAAAGTGGCCACTCTCAGGGGTAGGGCCCTGCTGTATATGACTGTGGCTTCTGATGTCAGGGGATCCCCTTTGACTCAGCCGGCTAGCTAAGGTCATCACTTATGTAACCCCTTGGCATGAAACCACCTTTGTCCCAGTGTATATAAAAACTAGATTTGCTGTAAGCACAGGAGCATGTGAGATTAAGAATACACAGGAGTGCGTGGGATGTGGTGTGAGAGAGAGGAGAGAGAGAGAAAAAGAGAGAGAGCAAACAAGAGATTGGGTGTGGAAGCAACATCACTCTCCGCTGCTGCCCTGCTGCTTCAATAAAGCATGCAAAATCTCCAATCAGCTCCGTGCAAGTTTTTCTTTGCCACGGGACAGGCCCCACTATTTAGAGGTGTTGGACTTGACATTCTCCAACTGGACATTTGGTGTAATTGGCGGCAGTGAGGTGAGTGGATCCTCTGCCCCAGTGTAGTCAGAGAGGATATGGGCAATGATAGAAATATAGTTCCCAGGCCCCCGAGGCCATTGCTAAGGAACTGCAAGCCATAGAAGAGAAGATCCCCTCTATCTAGTGGGAAGTGGCTTTCCAAGTGGCATGGTTGTTACGTAGGATATTGTGAGCACAGTATGGTAAACCGTGGAAGCCCAGTTGTAGGTGTGGCAGCTGAAGCAGATAGAGGAAGAATTGGACCTCTGTTTGTAGACCCTGGAAGAAGCCTTGCCAGAGGTAGAAGAGTGCCCAACATGGTTGAAGGATGGAACATAGATGTCCCTAGCATCTTGAGCAAGTACTCCTTTATTGACCCATGCTCGATGGTGAAACCCCCATGGCCCTAGGCCTGGGGACATGTGGAGCAGCAGGACCCCACAAGTCAGGCAGTAGGTTATTTATATCCAGTATATGCCTGAGCAACTATGGGATTTGGTGAAGCAAATGTGCCAATGGGCCAGGGAAGAATAAAGGCGAGGAACCTCATTTTCAGTTGTGGGACTTGGTCAAGCAACTTCCAGCCACTCCTGCATCTAGATTGTTCTTTGACAGATGCTCTGGACAAAGGACCCAGACAGGGAACCTGGAGGAGTTGGAGGCCAACATGGCAGCTGCAGAGGGCACAGGTTAAGAGTGCAGGGGACCTCCAGGTTGGCCGTGTGTGGTCTGCCAGGCATGGGACCTGCAGCTTCACTGCTTGCCAGCAGGCGTGGCCCAGAGGCCAAAGCCTTGGTGTCGGAGGAGAAGTTTGCAGCAACCCTGGAGGGGGAGCTATGATGTTGGTCTGTGTGAAAATCCCTTGGGTTCTGAGTGAGCTTGTTAAAGGAAGGGTGGGGTTGGAGCGTGACACTAGAGGCCAGTCTGGAAGTGGAGCCAGTGCAGAGAAGCCAAGTGAGGGCTCGAAGGCTCAGTCAACAGCCAGGAATGATTAGCCTCACATGGGAAGGCAGGCAATAGATGTTGTTGGTCTTACAGGGGTACCTGACAGCTCCACCATATACCATGTGTTGGTGGCACAGGACTTGGCAATAAGTCCTGTGGATGTGTAAGCTTTCCAGCCTTATGTCTCATTATATTGATGATATTATGCTAACCTCTGATTCTCTTTTAGATTTAGAGGGTGCAGCCAAAGTGCTGTACTTGGTCTTTGGAGGTATTGGAGTGTTCATACCCTGTCTAGCTCAGATGTGCCACTCTTTACTCCCTTACGAAGAAGGGCTCAGTCTATGATTGGCGAGAAGCCCAGGAGCAACCATTCCCAGAGGCAAAACTGTCTGTAGCTCAAGCACAAGTCTTGCAAGTTATAGACCCCTCTGTGTTTCAATTAGATGTGTCTGTTGACAATGAGGGATACAGATGGGGTCTTTGGAAAACCCCAAGGGAAGCGGATAGCACCCTTGGGACTTTGGTCCCAATTGTGGAAGGGAGTTGAGACTTACTATTGTCCCATAGAAAAACAGTTGGCAGCTACACATGCTGCTCTGCAGGCCTATGACGCCTTAACTGGTGAAGAGTGCATGGTAGTGCAAACTGCAGTCTTGACTGCAGGATGGGTAAAATCCTGGTTGACATTCTCCAACTGGACATTTGGTGTAATTGGCGGCAGTGAAGTGAGTGGATCCTCTGCCCCAGTGTAGTCAGAGAGGATATGGGCAATGATAGAAATATAGTTCCCAGACCCCCGAGGCTAAGTTGGGGGTGGCTCAAGCACCTACTTTGGCTAAATGGGAAGTGTATCTAGAACAGCAGTCAAAGCTCTTCAATAGTCCTCTGGCTGAGCAGTTTCATTCTCTCTTGGGTACTGTCACATTTTAGCAAATAGAGGGACTTACCTTTGCTCCAGACCTTATAGACCCAAGTCCCTACCAAGAGGGTAAGAGTACTATTCCTAGGGATGCCTGGAATACAGATGGCTCCAGTCAAGGGAATCCCAGGGAAGACAGTGGTAGCCTTCCAACCAGAAGAGGATGCCATCTGGTTTGAAATGGATATAGGTCAGAGCAGCCAATGAGCTAAATTGCATGCAGCATGGATGGTCCTTACTAGAAGCATAGGGCCTATAACCATCTAACCTATAACAGAGAGTTAGGCCATGTATAGTAGCCTAACCTATGGCTCCCACAGCGACACCTGCAAATTGGATGATAGGGCAATGCCCCTTGTAGGGCAGAGAAATGTGGAAGGACTTCTAGAAAAGAGGCTTCCTGGTTGGGGCTGTAATTTACTATGTTTTAGGTCACTGTCTCCTACAAGTGCCAGGGAATGATGAAGCCGATGCCCTGGCAAAGGTACAAGCCCTGCAGTCTTCTCTCTTTGCTGCTTGATGACTTCACCAATGTTGTAGCCATGTGGGCCCAAAAACACTTGCTAATAGCACAGAAGTATGGTTTTCCTTCAACAGGGACAGAAGCCATCTGTCGCCAGTAACTATAAAATTGTCTGTGCTGGCAATTGTCTTGATGGCATCTCCCTTACTGAGAAGGCATGGTAAAGTGAGGGGACCAACCCTTGCAACACTGGCTGGTGGACTACATGGGTCCATTGCCAAAGAACCAAGGCTATCAATATACCTTTAACAGCTGTGGATACTAATATGGGCCTTCTTTTTGCTTTACCAGTGACTCAAGCTGATCAACAGCATACTAATTAGGAATATTAACTAATTAGGAATACTAACTGGAATATTTGTATGCCCAGTATGGGCAACCCTTTAGTGCATTAAGTGACCAAGGGTCACATTTCATGGGGTCTTTTGTCCAGAGGTGGGCTGAACAAGAGAACATTAACTGGGTGTCTGTGTTGCCATACTATCCTCAAGCTTTGGGCATAATAGAGTTGTATAACAGCCTCTTAAAGGAAAGGTTAAAAGCCCTATCACCCCACGAACCCTCTGCAGGGGTGGGCCCACTGGTTACCCGTAGCTTTTCTGCTATTGAATTAACAGTCTTGCTGAATGGGCTACTGTCTCTTGGAGTTGCAGATATAAGAGAGAGCACTACCATTGCATGTTATTGGTAAGCGAACTGATCCCACAGTGCAGCTAAACGTAGGTTTGCCTTCTTTTTTATTGCCAGCACCATGGGACTTGGACCCACACACATCTGCAGCTAGGACTTGATCATGATCCATTGAGACAGATCAAACAGCTGGATTGCCTTGATCCAGCCTTAGGATGTTGGATGAATCCGACAACTTCAGGTCCATATTTGGATGCTGTCCCAGCCAGCACCTGTTTGGGCAATATTGTCTATTGGCCAGGAAACTGTGGACTGGAGGAAGATATATCTAGCCGTTCTTGCTATTATACTAGTAGTAGGATGTTGTGCCCTGTACTGTTGTGGGTTGTGGCCTCAAGAAGCCAGACTGTGGCAGATCCATGATTTGAAAGTCACAGCCATATAGGGGTGGAGTGTCAGGGGAAGGCTGTGACTCCTGATGGAGGCAGCTTCATTTGACTCAGCCAGCTAGCTGAGATCATCACTTATGTAATCCCCTTGGCATGAAGACACTTTTGTTCCAGTGTGTATAAAAACTGGGTGTGCTGTAAACATGGGGGCATGCAAGAGTAAGAGTGCACATGAGTGCATGGGATGTGGAGTGCAGGAGTGCTAGAGAGTGAGTGTGGAAGTGCCATCACTCTCTGCCATTGCCCTGCCACTTCAATAAAGCATGCAAAACATTCCATCAGCTCAGCTCAAGTTTTTCTTTGCCACCGGGAGGATCCCTCCCTGCTATTCAGAGTTCTCAGACCCAACGTTCTTGGACCTGACAGCCACCATAACTGAGTCTCTATCAACCTAGCTAACATTGTTCATTCCACCAGATTCCCTAAACACCACCCCACTCAACTTTCAGATCCACCCAAGCCACTTCCAGTGTCTTTTTCATACAAATGCTGTCATGCTAAGGGCTTTCCTTAAATCTCAAATGTTCATAAACCTCAAACATGAGGCATCTGATCTCTGCATGCCCCATACCTCTTGCTTAAGCAGCCCCAAGCCCCGTAGTAGTGGCAACCAGCCTAGCCCCACAGCTTAGGCCCTCCCAAACACCTCCAAGACCAGCACAAGTGGCAACCATTTGCAGATCACTTAATAGCTCATACCAGTGGCCCTGGGCCGGGTACAGGCTGCAGCTTACCTTGGACTTTACTAGAGCCCCTCCCAAGAGGCCCTAGAAGCAGCACATCAGAGCACATCTCAACCACCTCCATAAACTATTGACACAAGAAGCATGATTTTGCTCTTTGACATCACCCTTCTGCTTCCTTCCTGCCTGGGCTTTGAAAAGACAGCCTGGAGTTGTTGCTGACATTTTATTGATTATCAGGCAGGAACCATGTGATAATAAAGAATAATAACAGAAACAGCATGGTTGGTGTGTCCTCTCTATTCTAGGAAAGCTTATATTTATTTCCCTGAATCTCGGACATAATATCCTACAGTGTCAAGTTAGCTTCTCATTGTCTCAGTGTAAATTTTTAATTGGATTATTGCATTTTACTTTGTCTTACATCATTGGTTATCTTATTCATCTCCCACTTTATTTCAGCTTACTCCAACTTACATTTTGGGCTCCAGTTTTTAAAATATTTTTCTTAAATGTATTATTCATACTTTCTGAAATTGTCTTTAAATTTTTATAGCTTATACTTCTCCGTGTTTTAATCTGCACCATTTCCACCTGTCACTCGCTGTCTTCTGTTTTTCTTTCAAGACCTAGTGTCATTTCAGACATAGCTTGGCTCCTGCTTCTCTTTCTTTTTAAAGTATATACGTTAAGCCAGGCATACATCCCAGCCAGCTTCCTGGTATCTGTCGGGTATCATTTTCAGATGCTTTTCTGGAACAATAAGAATTTTGCTACACCCTGGGCTGCTCCCTGAAGCTCTAAAGAGAGATTGTACGACATTTTGTAGTTTGTTATTCTTTCAAGCTTCTTCTCCTAACCCTGTTCCTAGGAAGCTTCACTGTGACAACTGCAGTTTCTAGGGCACAACTCACCATTGTGTGTGTGTGTGTATTTTACCTCCTCTCTACCTGTGTTGTGCATGTAGCAGTTTCCATATGGCTATAAAAAGCACTTGGTTAGAACAACAGGGAGAGCAGGTGAATGAAGCTGCTGGAAAAACAGTAGTCTGACTTCCTGAAGGGCAGTTTGTATTTTGGGAGATATGAGATTCATATTTCTACACTTCTGTGAACTTTCCTGAAAGTGTAGAGGAGTCATCATGCCTTACTTTGGGGTGGTGATGTAGTGTTATTTTAATTTCACAGGCCACATCAACAGTAGCCTGCAGTTTCTAGTTCTCACTATCCACCTTGGCCTGTCTTCTCACCAGACTGTTACTCAGAAACACCTCTGGAAGACTACTGTATAAAAACCTTTAGAGGCTCTGCTTTATTGCTAGGTTGAGAAGTACTGACATCTTAATTAGTGGGAACACCTGCCAGATTATAGCAAAATATTGCCTGTCTGGCTTATTTTTAAGTATTGTAAACTTTAATTCCTTCTATGCCTTCATAAATATTTCACAGGAAAGTTGGACAGCCCATATCAAGAGCTGTTAGCCAGTGCCAACTTTAGTGCAGGAGTAACCTTCTCCTCAGGTAGTTGCCTATCTCTCCTGCTTAGTCTATTTCAGCTTCCAGTGCTACACATTTGCATGACAATTTTGTTAGTAGCAATGGGATAAACCAAAGAGGAGTGAAGGCCTCACTGGGGACTGACATGGGGACACAATGGGAAACAGGTAAAACTTTTCTGGAATAAATGGAATAAAAATAGGGCAAGAAATTAACCAAGAGTAATGCTTTTCTCTACTCATCTCTTTGGCATGGTTTCCTAATTTTTGGTATTCCATAAGGCCAAATGTGAACCAATGATCCATAGTTTTAACTATTAAATGGCAAAGAAGTGCCAAGTATAATTGCCCATCATTGGTGTTGCATTAGCAGTAAATTAGAAGATCAGTACAAACATTAGCTACAAGCACAGACAAATATTCATTGTCCTCTGAGATCAAAGCCAAGACCCTGGGGAGTTGTGAACAGAAAGGCCTTCTGCTCCCCAGCTCACACCTGCTCACAGCCACAAGATACCTTATTGTCCAGAAGTCACACTCCCACACTTAGGAATAGCATGGTGCAGAGTGAGACTTGGATTTTCCAACTTTAAACAATACTCACTATGCACATGAGCGATCGATCACTAATTTGTGTTCAGAATCCATAGGCATTTAAAGAGGAAAAAGTCTCTCTGGCTTTTCTGACCTCCTCTATCCCAGGTTCAGGGTTTGGTGCATTCTCTATTTCCATCAATAAAGATGGCCCCAGTGGCAAACATACATAAGGTTAACCAAATCTGGTTTAGCCTCCTTCCATCTTGAATTAAAGGGTATAAATATTCTGTGCCTTTTCCGTCAGGTGTGACACATCCACAGAGCTAATTCTAGGAATCTCTCTGTGTTTAGGGTATTTGTCAATACTATCTTTCCCATTACCAGCCACCATGTACTTTAGTAGATAAAACATTGTGGTGGGTCTGAGATTATATCCCAACTACAAAATGTTTGTATCTGAGGGAAATTTTTGTCCAAGGATAATTATAATTATTTTTACTAACATTTTAAATTAACATTTAATTCATTAAATTTTGGGTACAAATTCTTTTAATAATTAACATAACTTTACCTTTAACCAACAGTTTGTTTTCTAATCCAGTAAAAGAACATTATTGAAAACATTTACCAGTGTGACATGATCCTAAAACCACAAAGATGTACATCTGGTTCTCTGAAGATCTCCAAACACCCACCAAGATTTACAAATTTACCTAACAAAACCTTTCTTGATTACTTAAGCAGCTTTATAATGCTGACAAATTACACTTCTAAGTGCAATGAGCTGCTTCAGACATCTTAAAAGCAGGGCCTGTCCGAAAGGAGCCCTGTGAGTAAGAGGCTGTGCTGCACCAGAGAACACCCCACCCAGCAGGATATGGGGCTATGAGTTTGCCTCATTTCTTCACTCAGGTTTCACATTTGCTCATCAGGACAGGGAAAGAGAATTGCCTTCTCATCCTTTCAGAGCCAATGACCGATAATAACTGTGTTATCAATTGGAATTTAGTATCAAGTCCTGAATCTTGAAAAAAAAAAGCCAGGATTATTAAGCCTAAATTGGTTTTATTTTGCTGTTACTTATCAGGGGACATTTAAAACTTACATATTTTCTTGTAGCACTGTCCTCTTTCAATTTTTTTTCTGAAACCATTTGCAAAAATTGTATCATAACCTCTTTCATAATGTTCTTTTCTAACTAAATTAATGCTACTCTGCACTGTAGCAGAGACTGGCTGGCTAGCCTCCAAAATCCATTCCCTCTGTTTTCTCAGTATATAGACAATTTACATTTCTTAACTTTTGCAAGTAGGTGTGGCTATGTGGCTAAATTCTAGCCAATGAAATGTGAGCAGAATTGATTTATTTACTTCCAGTTCTTTTTCCTTTGGCTCAGTGGAAAGGCAGTGCATGGTAGGAGCAAAGCAGCAGTCAGCCTGGATCCCTGCATGTGCAGGAGAACTACCTTATTGATTTAAAATCCACTTGAAGCTGATATGTGAAAAAGAAATATATTTTTTGTAATTTATTTTGATCCACTGAAACTATGGGGCTTATTTCTCACTGCAGCATAGCCTACTCTTAACTAATACACATATCCTGAAAAGGGTATAACTTTTAGTGCTCAATTCATTTTCACCCACAACTAAGTGCAATTTACACATGATTTGTGTTAATATATAGTATTTCTGTACATTAGAAATTCATTTTTACCTGTTCTTTAGGGTATCTTAGAGGAGCCAATCTTTTAAAATCTTATTACAAGCTCATGAAATTTCATTGCATTATTATTTTTATTGTATTGCTTAACTAGCATGAACTTGGTAAAGGAGTTCCTTTATGTAGATCCTTTGTCCATTACAGAATTTTATGAATACTTTTCAAACCATTTTAAGTTCTGATGGTAAAAAATCTTTAGTCTCAACTTGACATTATTATTTTTTTTAAGATTTTATTTCATTATTTTTAGAAAGAGGGGAAGGGAGAGAGGCAGAAAAGGAGAGAGACATCAATGTATGGTTGCTTTTCACCTGCCTCCAGCCACAGACCTGACTGGAGACCTGGCTTGCAACCTGGTTATGTGCCCTGGCTGGGGATCGAACCTTTGGGTTTGAACCACTGTGCTACCAGCCAGGGCAACTTGACATTATTTTGCCTATTGAAATATGTAGAGTTCTTTCCAAGGAGTTACTTTCTTTTAGTGAAAACAAACTTCACATTACTTTAGTTGAGCACAAGTAGTGGCTGACATTTTAGAGGCAAAGATGGAAATGACATATTTTTCAAAGAAGTTCACATTATAATTCTATTTGAACACTGTCTTTCCTAAGTTTTCTTTGTCATGTATTCATATAAAATGTTTCAAATGTCATCATCACATTTTCTGAGTGTCTATAGCAAGTAACATCCTCTTAGTAAATTTATGGTAACAGAAAATATGTTGCCATAAGAAAACATGCATTTAAATGACAATAGCAGCCAGTCCCACCTCCTTGGTTCATGGATGCCTCATCAAGGGTGCCATTTATTCCTTTTTTCTTTTACAGTCTTGATATTTTTCACCTCTCATTTACAATCATTTCTTGATTAACTGCAAGTAGATGTTTAATTATGCTCTCCTGAAAATTACACTAAAAAACTAATTTTCCACTGATAAACAAGAACAAAATAATCATTACACATTTATGGAAATTTCTATGGGAATAAACAGTAATAAAAATGTGAGGTATATATCTAGAGATGTTAAAGTTTCATTAGAAATTAAATGGTTGCCATTTTTATCTCTCTTAAAATTAGAAGCCTTATTTTGAATTATTGAAGGGGGAAGACAGAAAATGATACCTCATCTATCAGATTGTATAAAATAGGATTTTGTTTTTTTTTAATTTACACTTTACCATACTAAAATGATGGGTCCTTGGAGGGGCTTAAGTACATTACAAACTGTGGAGAACATGTCATCAGATTGATGTTCTCACTTGGAGACTTCACAAAAACACTTGGGAAAGGTTATGAAAAGGAAACATTATTATTCAAAGCTGTCAACCCTATAAAAAATTTTTATGTATCTTCCCAGTAACTAGCAATAGAAAATCAAATACTTTAATTTTAGCTTTAAGTCTCTATGTATTAGTGCAGAGTGTCTTGTAACAAAATAAAATCCACATGGTAACTAAAAGAAGTACACTTAAGATCCGTGATACCTTATAAAACTGGGCACTTGTCAACTATTACAATAAAAGTTTAGACAATTAAAAATTAAATTCTAGGCCCTGGCTGGTGGTTCAGTGGATGAGATGTCGGCCTGCGAAACCAGAGGTCTCTGGTTCAATTTCCCAGCCAGGGCACATAATCAGGTTGCAGGCCAGGTCTCCAGCCAGGTCCATAGCTGGAAGCAGGTGAAAAGTAACTATACACTGATGTATCTCTCCCCCTCTGCCTCTCTTCTCATCCTTCCTCACTCTCTGAAAGTAATAGATGAAATTAAAAAAAAAATTAAATTCTTGTAGAAGAAAATGGAAATAATATTATATGTTTAAACTCACTTTTTGGTATAGGAATAAAGTGTAATTATTAGGGCAAGAAGCAAGAAAGTGATTGTTTGGCTGAAAGGAGTATAGATAATGCTTCCCTTACAGCTTATAAGTGTGGCTCAGAAACAGGATTTAGTAAGGGGCAGATAAACTTCTAAAAAATAATGGTGGAATATATATTTTGCAGAAAATTTGTTAAACTGATCACTTTCTGTAATGACAATATTTTGCATGCAGAGTTGAAAATGAGAAAAATTTCTATTTGTATATAAATCTTATGTTTAAAAAGAGTTGCATAGTACAGAGGAATAAGTGTATTCCAAAATGATTTTGTCCTTTAAACCTTATAATAAATCAGAAAGAAATCAGGACATTTGAGACATTTTTTTTTCATGTACTTGTAAATCTTGAGGAATCAGATTTCAAATATTTGATTAAAACGATTGGCATGATGACCCCATGAGTGGAGTTGGAGAAATACTATGCAAGACAAGTCAAAGCCCCAGGTATTTGAGGATTCTCTGAATCTGGAAATACACAAGTCCCAGTCCTTACTGCTGTTCATCCCATCAGAAAGATGTAGTAAACAGGACTGTTGCACATATAAATATAGCCATTGGATTAAACCCATTATCACACCAATGGAGTAGATAAATTTGTCCAGTAGAATACAGGTCCAAAAAAAGAAAACAAACAAACCTTTCTCAACTGTAATAAAATAACAATAAAAATAAATATTTCTAACATCAAATTACAAAAAACTAGTTCAGTCACTTGCTACCAGATTTTATTGTGAGTTTCTAGTTTCTTCTTCCTGCATGAGAATTTTAGCTATTAGCAGACTCAATCTCAAATTTGTATCTACAATTTTCATTTACACTGCAAATCCCAAATGCAAGTACATTAAAGGATTGTTGTTGACTGCTATGGAAATGAACTTCAAGCAGCATGAGAATGGGATTTGTTAGTGGCCATGGCAACTGGTGAGAAGATGTGAATGAAGCTGTGATCAGGATATTTTTCCTGTGCATAATATTTCTGTCTAGCTTCTGACTATTCCTCAGCATCCATTCTGCCTAGTATATCCTTCTTCATAAGCATGATATTCTGTCATGTCAAGGCCTTTCTTCAGTCTCATTTCCAATGGAGATTTCATCCACCTCACTTTTCTACCGATATTCTCATAGAATTGCACATATTGACGTTGTCTTTATAGCTTCCAAGGGTTTGTATATTGCAATCACCAGACATTTATCACTGTTCTGATTCAGATATACTGGTAATTAATAGATCAGTTTCAGAGTAAATTATACAAGTATATTCAATATGGTTATGCTCGAATTCAAAACACAGGATTTCTAGCATTGCTGTTCATATGTGGGTGCTAAAACATGACAAAGTTCATGCATGCATGAATGCACACACACATTTAAATCCACACATAGCTTTCTTCAATGAGCTTTTGAAAAACCCATACCTTTTCCTTGATTTTCTTATTTATTTTACTTGACTGATTATGTCTATGTATTCTCACATTCTTTCATCTTTTAATGTGATGTTCAGGCTTTTAATGAAATTTTTGTTCTAACAGCCTTACTTTGATTTATGTTCATACTTTTTCTTTTTCTGTATCCTGCAACTTCTAGTAAGAAGATGTTCCTAGCCTAGTAAGTAATCCCTACTGGCAGAAGACTTTAAAGAATTTTAGAATTCCCTCACTGAGTTTGGTGAAGCATGAATAAAAATTAAAGGTTCATTTCCTCCACTTAGAAATCATGCTGTTCCATAGGGTAGCCAAATGGATAAGACAACATGACCCACATATATGCTGTCTTCAGGAGACCCACCTCAGAGCAAAAGATTGACACAGATTGAGAGTGAAGGGATGGAAAAATATATATCAAGCAAATGGACATGAAAAAAAGCTGGAATAGCAATACTTATTTCAGACAAAATAGATTTTATAATGAAGGCCATAAAAAGGGACAAAGAAGGACATTACATAATACTTAAGGGAACAATCCATCAAGAAGAAATAACTCTGGTAAACATATATGCACCCAACATAGGAGCTCCGAAATATATAAGGAAAATCTTGGAGGACTTTAAGAAAGACATAGACAGCAACACACTAATAGTAGGGGATTTTAATACCCCACTATCAACAATGGACAGATCTTCCAAACAAAAAATCCCCAAAGATGTTGTGGCATTGAACAACACTCTAGAGGAAATAGACCTAACTGATGTATACAGAGTTTTTTTTATCATAAAGAAGCAAAATACACATTCTTTTCAAGTGCACATGGATCATTCTCCAAGATAGACCAGATGGTATGTCACAAGACAAGCCTCCACAAATACAGGAAAATGGAAATCATACAAAGTATCTTCTCAGATCACAATGGCTTGAAACTAGAAACCAATCTCAAGGGAAAAAAACAAAAATTCTCTAACTCATGAAGACTGAATAACATGCTTTTAAGTAATGAATGGGTTAACAATGAGATCAAAGATAAAATCAAAAAGTTCTTGGAAACAAATGACAATGAACACACAATCACCCAAAACCTACAGGATACAGCAACGGCAGTGCTCAGAGGGAAATTTATACCAATACAGGCCTACCTAAAAAGGTCACAAGAAGTTTATAAAAACAACCAAACCATAAAGCTGCAAGAACTAGAGGAGCAACAACAAACAAAGCCCAGAGCAAGTAGAAGGAAAATCAGAGCAGAAATAAATAACTCACAGAATCAAACTACAATTCAAAGAATCAACAGGTCCAGGAGCTGATTCTTTGAAAAAATAAACAAAATTGACAAGCCTTTAACCAGACTCATCAGGAAAAAGAGAGAGAGGACCCAAATAAACAGAATCAGAACTGACAGAGTAGAAATCACAACTGATACTTCAGAAATACAAAAGATTGTAAGAAATTACTACAAACAATTATACGACAAAAAAATATGATAACCTGGATGAAATGGACACATTTCTGGAAATGTATAATCTACCAAAACTGAACCCAGAAGAAGCAGAAAGCCTGAATAGGCCAATAACAATTAGTGAAATTAAAGAAATAATCCAAAATCTCCCAAAGCACAAAAGCCCCGGGACTGGATGGATACAAAGGTAAATTCTAACAAACATTTATAGAACTAATCCCTATCCTTCTCAACCTGTACAAAAAATACAGGAAGAGGGAAGACTCCCAAACTCTTTCTATGAGGCCAAAATTATTCTAATCCAGGGCAAGACACAACTAAGAAAGAAACCTACAGGCCAATATCTCTGATGAACATAGATAAATTTCTCAACAAAATATTGGCCAACCAGATTCAGCAGTACATTACAAAGATCATACACCATAATCAAATGGGTTTCATGCCAGGGATGCAAGGATGGTACAACATATGTAAATCAAATAGCCAAGTGCTGGAAACAGCCAAAGTGCCCCATCAGTGGATGATTGGATCAAAAAACTTTGGTACATTTACACAATGTAATACTATACAGCAGAAAGAAAGAAGGAACTTGTACCCTTTTCAACAACATGGATGGAAGTGGAGAGTATTATGCTTAGTGAAATAAGCCAGTCAGTGAAGGACAAATACCATATGATCTCACCCATTACAGGACAATAATGAACAAAACTAACAAGCAAAACAGAACCAAATATATGAATACAATGAATAGGCCTTCAGTGGTCAGGGGGAAGGGGGTTTGGGAAAGAGGAGAGGAAGAGGCAAGAAAGGGGAGCAGCTTAGACAAGAACTTAGTATAAAGGAACCATGGACATGGACAACAGGTGGGATTGACTTTGGGGGGAATGGGTGGGTGGGGAGGGGGACAGAGGGGAGCAAAAAGGGGATGAATGTAATACAACAATAAATTTTTTTTTTAAATCATGCTCTTCTGTAAATATAAGACAATTAGCAACAATCACTTAGCTTGGTAGAAAGCCTTCATATTTATCAAATATTTCAGAGGTGTTAGAGCCAATCTTGAAAAATATGTTAGAGGAGCTCAGTAAAAAAGATTTGTTTGGTCTAATTTTCTACTTTCCAATAATTTATTGTCACATTTAAATTCCACTTTTGCAAAAGCTTCATCAACAACCTGTTTCTATAGAAAACTTTACATGTTTTACTTAATTTTAGAAAGGTTGTCCATAACAGTTTCTACTAGCTAAGTCCTGCAAATGCAGAGTAATTTGGTCTAAATTGGAGCCCTGAATAATAATAAATCATGTCTTCACCACTGCCTTTGCTCTCTAAAGTAAATATACCTAAATCTACAATAAGCCCAAAAGTAATGAAGATGATTGAAACAGGAGCAAGAAATGCGCACAACACATACATATCTTTTAACCACGTTGTCTTATTTTTAGGATTTGTTTATGACAGTCTATTGGTCTTTTCTCTCCTGGTGGTCTGTCTGTGGTTTCACTCTGTATCTAATTTTATATAAGGACACTCATCAGAGCAACATCTAGATGACTTCTTGCCACAGAATTAACTTACAGGTGTTAGAAGAGTAGAGGGACTCCATTCACTCTTGCAGTGGGATAAGTTGTTCTGAGTTATGAAAGCTTAGATTCTTAGGTGATGCTTGCTGGGAATGGTTGCCTTAGGTGTGCTGCCTTTCACTCCTTTACTGTAATCGGTAATGCACAACCTAGTAAGTCTATGATGTTGATCCTAGGTGTGATCTGTATAGAGATGTTGACTCTGCCCCCCCTCATCCAACTACCTGTAGACTTCACAGAGGTGGAAATTACTCAATTCTTACATGAGATGCTGAGAAAGTATTGTGGATACCACATCTCTGGGACTTGTACTCACAATTAAAGCACTCATGTACTGTAAAACTCATCCCTGTCTCAAAGTCACTTCAGTATACTATGCCTTACCGTAGATCCAAGTCCATGTTATTATAATCACTTGCTTTTAAGTATTTTATATTCTAACCTGCCCAAGAACTTAATTTCTAGCAACCATCAGATACATGTCCAACATGGTCCCTAATCCTGCAAAAGAAATTAACATTATACATTATTACAAATATTTCTTTGGTTTGATAAGTCTGTGTTTAATGTCTATAAAGATTTAGATAGTGTTTGTTATATTTTCTCTTTTGTTTCTTCTTTCATGATGGCCTGGGGAACCCATAGCAATACTTTTATACCTTTGAGAAATAACCTGGTTTTATCCTTCCTATTGGCTCTACTGTTAGTGCAGTGCCCTTCCATGTCAGTATAGGTTGGTCACTAAATAGTTCATATTTTGTCCTCTACTGGTGAGATAGTGGGTCAAACCGTTAAATAGTCTGGCTATATTATGTTTTTTTTCATTCAATTTATAGTAAAATGGGTGATATAAATTATTAATAATTTGTCACTGCACACATTTTTATTCTCCTCTAAGTCTCTTTAGTTTGAGATAGTTGTGAAGTATCAAAAAAATGTTATCCCTTGCCCTGACTGTGTCTCAGTTGGTTGGAAGCACCCTCCCATATACCAAAAGGTTGTGGAGTCAATTCTCAATTGGGGTATATTTGGGAGGAAACTAAACAATGTTTCTTACATTTCTCCCCACCTCACACTGTTTCTCTTTAAAATCAAATTAAGAAAAAAACAGGATCAGGATTCAAACATTTTTTTTAATGCCAGAGAAATATTTATTTATTTATTTATTTATTTAAGATACACTGATGTTTTGGAAAAACAATTTTTAACTTTACTTTTGTTTATAGTGTTGCAGTTGTTCTCTCTTTTCTCCCTTTCCTTACCTTCTCTCAGCCCCACCAATCTCCCTCCCAAGCCAATCCTTATGTTGTTTTTTGTGTCCATGGGTTGTACATAATTGTTCTTTGGTTAATCCCTTCACCATCTTTCATCCTGTCCCCCTTGCCTCCTTTGTGGCAGCTGTCAGTTTGTATATGTATGTAATTTTCTATTACTATTTTGTTCATTCGTTTATTGTGTTTGTTAACTTCTACATATGAGATCATGTGGTATTTTTCTTTCACTGACTGGCTTAATTTACTTAGCATGATTTTCTCCAGGTCCAGTCATGCTGTTGCAAAATGTAAGAGTTTCTTCTTTTCTAGGGCTGTGTACTATTCCATTGTGTAAATTCACCACAGCTTTTTTATCCACTCATCTGTTGATAAGCATTTAGTCTGTTTGCAAATCTTGGCTATTGTAAATAATGCTAAGAACATAGGGGTACACATATTTTTGTATTGGTGTTTTGGGACTCTTGGGGTATATTTCCAGAAGTAGAATTGCTTGGTTGAAAGAGAGTTTCATTTTTCATTTTTTGAGGATATTCCATATTGTTTTCCACAGTGGCTGCACCAGACTGTATTCCCACCAGTGGTGCACTAGGTTTTATTTTTCTACACATCCTTGTGAACACTTGTTTTTGATTTATCGATGGTAGCCATTCTGACTGGTGTAAAGTGATATCTTACTGAGGTTTAAATTTGCATTTCTCTGATGATTAGTTTTGTTGACATTTTCTCATATATCTATAGATATCTGATTGTTCTTTTCAGAGAAGTGTCTATTCAGGTATTTTGGCTGTTTATTAATTGGGATGTTTGTCTTTTTAATATTGAGTTGTACTAATTCTTTGTAGACGTTGGAGATTAACTTCTTGTCAGATGAATGACTGGCAAAAATGTTCTCCCATACAGTGAGTTGCTTATTCCTCTTGCTGATGGTTTCTTCAGCTGTAAAGAAGATTTTAAATTTGATGTAGTCCTATTTGTTTATTTTCTGCTTTGTTTCAAGTGCCTTAGAAAAATATTAGCAAAAATATTTTTTACATTGAATATCTGAGATTTTACTATCTATGTTTTCATCTAAGGATTGCTATGGATTTGAGACTTACATTTAAGCATTTTATCCATTTTGAGTTTATTTTTGTGTGTAGTGTAATTTGGTGGTCTAGTTTAATTTTGTTGCATGTAGCAGTCCAGTTTTCCCAACACAATTTATTAAAGAGACTGTCTTTGCTACATTGTATGTTCTTGCCACTTCTGTTAAATATCAATTGTTCATTCAGGTGTGTATTTATTCCTGATGACTCTGTTCTGTTCCATTAAGTCATATGTCTGTTTTTGTGCCAGTACTAGGCTGTTTTTATTACAATGGCCTTATAGTTAGTTTGGTATCAGGAATTGCAAAACCTCCATTTTGTTCTCCTTTTGCAAGATTACTGAGACTATTTGGGGCCTTTCTGGTTCCATTTAACTTTTTAGAATACTTGTTCTAGTTCTGTGAAATATGTCATTGGTATGTTAATAGGAGTTGCATTGAACATATAGATTGCTTTAGTAGAATCGCCATTTTAGTAATGTTAATTCTTCCAATCTATGAACATGGTATATGCTTCCACTAATTTGTATCTTCCTCAATTTCTTTCTTCAGTTTTCTGAGTACAGCCCTTTTATCTCTTTGGTTAAATTTATTCCTATATACCATATTTTTGTTGTTATTGTTGCAATAGTAAAAGGAATAGTTTTCTTAGTTTCTTGTTCTAAAAACTCATTATTTGTGCATAAAAATGCCATCAATTTCTGGGTATTAATTTCTGGATATTAATTTTATGTCCTACTATTTTGTCAAATTCATTTATTAGGTCTAGTACTTTTTTTTTTTTTTTTAATTGTTGTTGTATTACATCCATCCCCTTTTTGCTCCCCTCTGTCCCCCTCCCCACCCACCCGTTCCCCCCAAAGTCAATCCCCCCTGTTGTCCATGTCCATGGTTCCGTTATACTAGGTTCTTGTCTAAGCTGCTCCCCTTTCTTGCCTCTGCCTCCCCCCTCCCCCTCCCCCCAACCCCTTTTCCCCTGACCACTGAAGGCCTATTCACTGTATTCATATACTTGGTTCTGTTCTGCTTGTTGTTAGTTTTGCTCATTATTGTCCCGTAATGGGTGAGATCATATGATATTTGTCCTTCACTGACTGGCTTATTTCACTAAGCATAATACTCTCCAGTTGGACTATACCCAAAGAATCCTGAAACACCAATTCATAAGAACCTATGCACACCTATGTTCATAGCGGCACTATTTACAATAGCCAAGTGCTGGAAACAGCCTAAGTGCCCATCAGTGGATGATTGCATCAAAAAACTTTGGTACATTTACACAATGGAATGCTATATAGTAGGTCTAGTACTTTTTTGGTGGAATTTTTAGGGTTTTCTATATACAGAATCCTGTCATCTGATAGCTTTATTTCCTCCTTTCCAATTTAAGTGCTTTGTATTTCTTTTTCTCATCATTGTGGTTAGGATTTCCTGAACCATGTTGAATTAAAGTGGTGAAAGCAGATATCCTTCTCTTGTTTCTGTTCTTAAAGGGAAAAACTTTAGTTTTTGCACAATGAATATAATATTCGATCTATATTTTCTATATATGGCCTTTACTATGTTGTTATAATACCTCTTTTTCCACTCTGCTAGGCCTCATTTTTTTGTTTTTTTAAATAAATTGGTCCTGGATTTTATTGAGTGCTCTCTCTGCATCTATTAATGTGATCATGTGATTATTGTTTTTCATTTTGTTTATGTGATAAATCACATTTATTGATTTGTGGATATTGTACCAATCTTGCATCCATGGGATAAATCCCACTTGATCACAGTGTATGATCTTTTTGATGTTTTGCTGAATCCAGTGTGCTAATATTTTGTTGAGGATTTTAGCATTGATGTTCATCAGGGACATTGCTCTATATTTTTCTTTTGTTATTGTGTCTTTATTTTGTTTTAGAATTAGGATGGTACTGCCCTCCTAAGAAAGAGCTAGAAGTAAGTCTTCCCTCCTTTTGAATTTTTTGGACTAGATTGAGAAAGATCATTGATATTTTTTCTTTGAATCATTGGTGAAATTCTCTTGTGAAGCCATCTGGTCCAGTGTTTTTGTGTTGGGAGTTTTTCTTTTTCTTTTCTTTTAAAAAAGTTTCTGCTTTGACTTCATTCATTGTTTTCAGTCTATTCTGGTTCTCCTTGCTTAAGGTTTGGTAGATTGTATGTTTCTAGATATTTATCCATTTCCCTCAAGTTGACCAATTTTTGGCATATGGTTTTTCATAGTAATTTCTTACAATACCTTGTATTTCTGTGATATCAGTTGTTATTTTGTCTCCTTCATTTCTGATTTTATTTATGACTCCTCTTACAATTTGTTAATGTCTGATTAAAAGTCCATCAATCTTGTTTATTTTTTCAAAGAACCAACTCCTGGTTTCACTGATCTGCAGTATTATTTTTAGTCTCCATGTTATTAATTTCAGCTCTGATTTTGTTACCTTTCTTTTACTTGCTCTAGGATTTGTTGGTTTTTTTGTTTGTTTATTTTGTTTTGTTTTGTTTTTGTTCTGTTAGGTGTAGTGTTAGACTGTGCATATGAGTTTTTCTTGCTTCTCGAGGTTGGGCTGTAGTGCTATGAACTTTCTTCTCAGAACTTCTTTTGCTGTGCCCCATAGATTTTGGTTTGTTGTGTGTTCATTTTCACTTGTTTCCCAGTATTTTTGATCCCCTTGATCTCATTGGTGACCCATTTATTATTTAATAATATACTATTTTGCCTCCAGATACTTGAATGTTTTTGAGTATTTTTATTGAGGTTGATTTCTAATTTCATGCTATTGTGATCTGAGAGAATGCTTGATATCACTTCAATTTTGTTGAATTTTTTAATACTTGTTTTGTGTCCTAACATGGAAACTGTCTTTGAGAACCATTCATGTGCACTTCAGAAGAATGTATATGCTTCTTTGAGGTGAAATATTCTGTAAATATCAATTAAATCCATTTGATCTAGTGTGTTGTTTAATGCCATTATATCCTTGTTGATTTTTAATTTTTTAAAAATCTGTCCTTTGTCGACAACAGGTGTTAAAATCCCCAACAGTGGTGTTGTCAACATCTTCCTTAAAGTTGACCAAGATTTTAAAAATATATTTAAGTGCTATTGTATTAGGTGCATATATATTTACAAGTGTTATGTCCTCTTGTTGGATCAATCTCTTTATCATTTTGAATTCTATTTTGTCAGGTAAAATATTATTGTGCCTATCATATATTGCTATGCCTATATATTTTTTATTTGTATTTGCATGGCATATTTTCCTCAATTTCCTTTACTCTCAGTCTGTGGAAATCTTTTGCCCTGAGGTGGGTCTCTTGTAGACAGCATATGCTTTCTTATTCATTCAGCTACTGTATGCCTTTTCATTGAAACATTTAATCCATTCACTTTTAAGGTTATTATAGATAGGTATTTATTTATTGTCATTTTTATATTGTACCTATGTTTCTTATTTTCTCTATGTCTTCTTATTCTTATAGGAGTTGCTTTAACATTTCTTTAATGCTGATTTAGTGGTAATGAACTTCTTTAATCTTACTTTGTCTCGGGGGGCTCTTTATGTGGTCTTCTATTTTAAATGATAGCCTTGCTGGGTAGAGCAATCTATGCTTCATGTTCTTAGCTTTCATTACACTGAACATTTCTTGCCACTCTCTTCTGGCCTGTAGTGTTTCTATTGAGAAATCAGATGAGATTTTAATGGGGCTCCCTTGTATGTAACTCTCTCTCTTGCTGCCTTTAAAATTCTCTGTTTTCAAGTTTTGTCATTTTAATTATGATGTGTCTTGGTGTAGGTCTCTTTGAGTTCATCTTTATTGGGATATTCTGTCCCTGAACTTGCCCACTTTAGTCATTCACCAGGTTGGAAAAGTTTTTGCCATTATTTCTCCAAATAAGTTCTTTATCCTTCTCTCACAATCATCTCTTTCTGGAACTCCTATGATGTAGATGTTGTTACACTTGATATTATTTCAAAGGTTCCTTAGGCTCTTCTCATTTCTCTTAAGTCTCTTTTATTTTTCATTTTCTTTTTTGGGTGAAGAGTCATTTTGTCCTCTAATTTGCTCATTCAAACCTCTGCTTCATCTAACCTACTGTTAATTCCTTCAAGAAAATTCTTCATATCAGATATTGTAATCTTAATTTTGACTGGTTCTTATTTATGGTTTCCAGATTCCTTGTACTACTTACTATTTATTTAGGCTCTCACTGAGATCACCTATTCTTCCCTTGAGGTCTTTGAACATTTCTATACCCATTATTTTAAACTCTGCATCTGGTATTTGTATTCCTTCAGCCTGGGTGGCTGTAAGAGTAACCCTTGACCCCTATGTGTGGTATGTGTGGAACCCCAGCAAAAGCCTGATGTGTATTACTAGCATTATTGAAACTAGGAAAGGAGGAAGCTTATTTAGAGACCTAGTTAAAGAGAAGTGCAGTCGCTCTGCAGGGGATCTCTGCAGGGACAAAGGGATTCCGGGACCCCTGGAGTCCATAGGCACCAAGCAAGAAACCTGCTGCAGAAAAGACTGTTGACCCAAGATATTAGGGCAACCAGACAGCCCGGAGACAGACCGATTAAGGCCTCAAGACCATCTCAGACCCCCCACCCTGATAGTCAATCACTAACTACCATCTTATCTTCTGTGCCGGGGCTCGCTTGCTCTGCTATAAAAAGCCCTAGTTGTAAGCGACAGGGCGCGCCTCATGAGATCGAGGTCGCCCCTGCGCAGGTCTGTTGTTTGGCCAATAAATAACATCTTTGAATCCCCGAAAGTCTCCAGCGTTTGGTGTCTCGCTTTCGTCTGGATATAACAGTATGCTGTGTAGTTGTTGCCCCATGAGGAGATGTTGTTCCCAGCAGGATCTGGAGCCTGCCAAATTCCCCCTTTGTGTGTACTGATTGTGTAGCTAGTTGGTTTGAGCTTTGGCAAAAGCCCATCACTGATTTTGTTGGTTCTGGGTGCAATTGGGTGGGGTTCAGAAACAGTTTGCTTACATGCATTACATGTAACACACTCTAGGCTATCTCTCTGTAGCTACCAGGCTGTTCATTGCTTGTGCCTGTGTTTACTGGACCTGCTTGTGCATGTGAGAGACAAATCTGTGTAAAAGAGTCAGCTCTTTTCTGCTTGGAGCTGTGGTAGCATTGTATAAAAACGAAATCTTTAAGAGGTCAGCCTCCCTCTTTTAGCCACTCTGGCCTTCCCTGATGTTCCCTGGTTTTTGTCCAGAGGCTTGTGAGGATCTGTTGCTATAGAGCTAGCAGGTTTCCACATTGTTGGTCCTGCATTCTGTAGGGCACTAAGTGAGGGGAAAGTGGTTCCTATTCAAAGGCAGCCCCTTTGGTTTTTGCCAGAAATCCTGGCCCTTGCTTCCTCAGGGGGTTCACTGATGGTTCAGGATGGCTGGCAGCTCAGTAGCTCTGGACATATGGGAATAAATCAAGTCTCCTGTTGAGACTGGGGCAAGACCAGGCCTGCAGGTGGAGACTAAACTCTTTTTCTCATTTCTCAGTAGGAGGCTAAGTTCCCTGTCCCTTTCCCAGGTGATCCAAAAGTCTCACACATCGAAAGTCCCCACTTGGAATTCCAGCCTCTTGCCCCCCCCCCCCCTCCCACCGCCTCCTGGATGCATTTAAGCAAGGGAATTTTGAACCTGGAAGAGATATTCTGCAGAGCTTCCTCATTGGGGGTGATATCTGCAACCATGTAGGAGGGGGACAGGCACTCCTTTCCCTTCCCAGGGGGTTATAGGCTAAGAGTAGTTTTGCAATGCTGCAAAGTATCCCAGGTGCTCAGCTCTCACCCATCTAACTCCTAGCCCACAGTCTTTGCGTGGAACACAGTCCTAAACTCTCCATTCCACATAGTTCCAGTTTGCTTGCAAGCCCACCTGGGTGGGACCCCAAAAGCCCCTCGTTATGCAAATTTCTAATCTCTGCCTAGCTGGGATCAGTGAAAAAGGACCTGAAGATTCAGCATTGCTTGACATGGCTGAGAAAAGTTCAGAACAAGATGAAGAAAAGTTGTGTTGCTCTTTGAAGCTGTAGCAGCAGGGGTAGCTCATAATGGGGGACAGGATGCAGCCAGCATGCTTAAGAGTGGGGAAACCATTTCTATTTCCCAATCTGCTTAGCAATTTCTCTAGTTTGGTCTCCCTGATGTGTTATCAGAGAAACCCTGGTTGTTCTAGCCAATGCAGTAAAGAATTGCCGATCAGTGGGCCTGTTAGCATGCATGCAAAATTTATTAATGAACAGGAGAGCAAAAACAAGGGTGGCAAAAGACCAGGAAGGCAAGCTTGACCTAGCATAGCCAGTGGCCTGGACCTGAGCACCAAGGGTACCAGGAGAGTGAGTCCTTGGTTCTGAGGATTTATGTAGTTAGCAGGATGGGGGTGAAAAAGTTGCATATTGATTGACAGGTAAAGGTGGTGCTAGCTTTCCAGGACTGGGGCATGGATACCCAAAGGTGTTAATGGGCTTCTTCCTTTTCAAAGCCTTTTTTTCCCTAGACAGTGGCAAGGTCACATACAATTCCAAGGACTTTTCTGTTCCAGTGCTAATATAGTATTTGTTGTGATATTGGGACACCTGACAATATCAGACCAGGCCCAGGACTGCTGGATTAGCAGATGCAACACGTCTTCCTCTGCTTCTACCCTCCTGTAACACCTGCACCTCCTCGGCAATCAGAGATCCCCTTTCTGCCACTGCTATCTTTTGGCCTGAGAAGCCCATTTGTGTCAGGTGGTTTCTGAGATGTATAGTGCCTTAGCCTGGCACCCATCCCATAGAAGCACTTTACATTGAATTTGCAATCTCTGTCACAGGTGTGGTGGAAACTCACTGCTTCCTGACATCAGAGACCCCACTGTTTTCTTTTCCCACTCTATTGCTGCAGGCACTTTATAGTCCTAATGATTCAAAGGGGAGGGAGCTCCAGAGCTATGACTTCAATTGGATCTTTTTGCTGGCAAGCTGCTGCACAGGGGTCATTGCCTGACTACATTTCAGGTCCTTTTTATGTCTCTATGCAGTACCCATGTCACAGCACTAAGTCATTGCCTGGTTCCCAATGTATAAAACCTTACCAAGAAACAAAATGTCTGTCAAAGTCACTGTTTCCTATTCCCTGTAAGGTGCCTTTTTATAGATCTAAGTCCTGTTAACAGTCTGAGCCCATTTTCTGAGCCCTGCAGGTTGGCACTGCAACACTGGAAGCACTACTTGCTATGAGTGCACAGCTTGGATCATGTAGTCTCAGTGGATCACCCCAAATTTCTCCTACTGAAATTAAGGTCCCTGCCTCTGAGAGGGAAGGGAGCTTCAAAGCTTCAATTTCTGTCTGGACTCTCAGCCAGCATAGGAGCTATACATAGCGTAATTTCTCTTCCACTTACAAAAGCCCCTTTTTACCTTGACTTTAAAATTGATATCAGCTAAGATTTAGTTGATTGTTCAGGTTTATTGTTGGAAGTTCAGCTAAAAATCCAGATTTGGGGCAGAAGCAAGTGGACTCAGCTTCTACCATCTTCCTTCAAGAGAAAATTTTATCCTTAATACTATACATAGCATGTTAAGGGGGTATTACTTAACCTATTTTGCAGGTTTTATTTGCATTAATGAATTGACACCCTCTCTCCTCCATAAGCTTCAATTTGAACATTTTCCAAAACAGGTTTGCCAATATATTTTGTCTAATGGAAGTTGGGGATAAATGGCTATTGGTATATTGCCCCTGAAAATGATCTGACACTGCTTCATTTTCCATTTATTTCAATCCCTATATTTTTGGGATAGTTGTGTCTTTTATGTTCATCAAACTTGTCAATTATTTCTTTTGTATTTGTGAGGTGGGAGATAATTGGGATGGAGGAAATTCCAGAGGTACCCCAAGGCTAAGACAAAGGACATTGATACAGAACAGAGACCCTGTTCTAAGACGGGTTTTCCCTACTTTCTGGAACAGCACTGAATCATGGTGAACCATGACTGCACTGTGCAGAAGATGCTACATAACCTCTGCTTCACTATAATTGTGCTATAATTAATTAGCATTTTGAGACCCTCTTTCCCAGTAACCAATCAAGGAAAATCACAGTAGCTTAAAAGTAATATAACTATTTGTACATGCACACAAAAAGTCTCACCAAAACTAGCCAGGAAATACCTGCCCTATAAGAATAGAATCCTTATAGACCCTGAAGTCAATCTCTGTTCAGAGTTGTCAGGCTACCATGTTCTGTGGAGTATACTGTCAGGGTCCACCTGGGAAAACATAAAAATTTGGGGTTCTGTGCAGGCCAGGCTAAGTCTATAAAACCTGACTGGAAAACTGGGAAGGCTGGGTACATACATGTTTCCACGTTATAGCCAATGGACCCTGGGTGGGTGGGGAGCTGGTGGATTGGGCCATGAGAAAATACTTTAGCCACCATGAAGCTCAGCCTGTTTTCTCACCTTGCCTAATCCTTTGTTGTATCAACAGCAGTTTTAAAAATTTGAATGCATATCCTGACCTGAGTGCGATCTCCATGCCCCTTCACTTGATTTTTCCTTTTTCCTGTAATTAGTATTGCTTAGCATTGATTAACAAGCTGCATGTCTTCAGGTTTACTGTGTTTCAGTAAAAGATTTGAAGAAGGAAAAAACCATGCCTTTGTTTCTCAGACACTGGCTTACCTTCTTCCCCTGCACCTGCTATAAGGGACAGTTTTATTTTATCTGTAGCACTGGGGGATTTACTGTGGGTCAGGGGATCCCCTACAGTGTACTATCACTTAATAAATCTGCTCTCTCTCTTTCTGCTATAACTCTCTGTGTTCAGTTCATCTCTTTGACTGTGATCACCAAGAACCTGGTTACCTGTGCCCACCTGCAACAGTCGCTGGCAACCAGCCAGGAGAAGATTTTGGAGCAGTAAGCCTCCTTTGCTGCCCTGGCACCCAGGGATATCCCCTTTCTATTGCCATCTATTCCATTTTGGTGACTCTGATATTCCCTGATGGAATGTCAGCTGCTAAATTATGGGCATGGGTCAGGACATTAAAATCCACAAGGGTGCCCATCACTTGAAGATACCCATGATAGGATGACCTGGGTGCAGAACGGGGTTAGCCTGAGCCCCTGCCAGGTGCAAGAAAATACCTGCATGCCTGTCAGACACACTGTGAAAAACCACAATACTCTGGCCCACTTCATAGCCACCCCCTCATAGGCACAGCTTGACCTTCCATATGGGATATCAGTCACCACCTTGTCTGCACTATGACTTCCTTTTGCAGTCAGACCCACAGGTAGTCTTTACACTTGTCCTCCCCAGCTGATCTTTGGCTTTTATACCTGCACCTGTACCCCATTTTCCTTTTGTGTAGGAAAAGTTCCTGCTATATTTGTACTCAGAATATCTAGTTTGGGGTCAGTAATAGTCCCATTGCTAACCATAGTTGCAGGAACATGCCATTGACATTTTTGGCATATATACGTATATGTAATTATCACTGCAAATGGAAACATTGGCCAGAGCCATATACCAGGTACCTGATGATCATTCATTAGCAGAAATGGTCATGTGGAGCCACCCTTATCCAGTTAGTTGAATTCAAAATTCTAAAGTGGTTTACTTGCCTCTATAAGGATATTTTAACTTCCTCTTTTGGGCTGTCATCCCACTGTGAGATCTACCTCCAGTGTGAAGGGGGAACTTTCAGACACCTCTTGAGGTTTCTTCTGGGGAAATTTCAGACTCAAGTACGATTTCTTAAAGCTCTGGAAAAATTAAATATAATATCCAGGTATCCTCTTTGTGATTTGGAAAACAATGTCATTTTATAATAAGGTGATCTTAGTGACTCTGTTGGTGGCTTATAGGTCCAGAAGCTATTTTACTAGGCAAATAGTGTTCAGGGAACTTGGAACCTCCAAATTGAACATAAGGAAAGGAACAAAACTAGACTGAGGCAATCCTCTCAAGTCTTTTAAATTTCTGTTGGCTGACACTCACTAGGATTTCTTTCACCAGAGACATTTAGTAGGTTGGTGGGATCCCAGGGGATGCCCTATGGCCCATTAGGAAAGGTCCCGAGACAAGCAAAAAGGGATGCCTCTAGGTTATGAAGGAGTATCTTTGTGCTTTTTTTCTTCTCTTTAGGATCACTGCAGTCAAGGTTGGAACTACACCTTTCATCCTTTTCAAATAAGCATTGGGTAACATTCTTATTAATTTAGGAAACCTTAACCTTAACCTTAAATGTTTTAAAAGGAGAGATTAGTTTTTATGGAAACACATCCTACCCCAGTATATTAGGAGACAGAGAGGTATGGCCTGAGAATTGGAGCAAGAATTATAATACCATACTACAATTAGATGTATTCTGCTGGAGGGAAGGCAAATGGTCCAAAATTCCTTATGTACAGGCCTTTATGGCTTTATACCAAAACCCATCATTTCGCTCCAATCTCACTCTGTCAGAATTTATGGGCCTAAGTGTTGCTAAATTAGAAGATACTTTCCTTAGTTCCCCCACTTGTATCTCAAGGAAAATTAAGGAGACTCCAGAGTTCAGGAGCTTCTGCCCCTCAGAGGGATCAACTTTTCTACCACTTTATGCTATGGACTACATAAAGCCATCAGCTGAGGAAAAAGTCAGGCCACTAGGACATACTAGGAGTGGTGCTTCATATTTCCCTATCACTCCTATACTCTTACCCTTTAGGGAGGTAGTAAGCACTGAAGACATTATATGGGTACAAGTTCCCTTCTCTATAACTGATTTACAACAATATAAAAAATAGGCTAGGGAGTTTCTTGGAGGATCCTTTGAATTTCATTAGTAATTTCGAGACTCTTACTTTAGCCTTTAGTGTGTCATAGAAGGATTTATACATAACTCTGACCATATGCTTTTCCCCAGATGAGAAGCAATGGATCTAGGAGGAGGCCCATTAGCATGCAGACCAGTTACATACCCAAAATCCTGGCACTAACCAGTCTGTCATTCAAGCCATCCCAGACCAGGATCCTGACTGGGGACACAACAGTCAGGAATCTGGAGTGGGATGCAATGCAGGTCGCCTACTGGCAGGAATGAAAAACTGCATCAAGAAACATATAATTTATGAAAAGAGTAGGGAACTCATCCAGAGTAAGGAAGAGAACCCAGCTCTATTCAGAAAAATGGAAGCCTTATGAAAATACATGAACTTGGATCTATCTTCCCTGAAGGATAAAATCTTGATAGGACAGCATTTTATAAGCCAGCCTATTCCTGATATTCACAGGAAGCTTCAGAACTTATAAATGGGTTGGCCTATTTATAGACCAGAGCCCCCTAGATTAGATCATGGATATGGCCTTTTTGATCTTTAACAACAGGAACTTGGAGGAAAGAAAACAGGTAAAGAAGGAATGGGAGAAGCAAGCTGAGCTCCCTGCACTAGCCTTTAGTAGTGCTATTGGTGGAAACCAGCCCCATTCAGGGGAGCTTAGGGAGGCCTCAAAAGAATCAGGAATGAAATTATATGACCTACTATAAGTGCAAGCATCCAAGACACTGGACAAAAACCTGTACTTGAGCACCTCTAGGACCCTGGCCTGTATGCAAGAATATTAGTTTTGACTCCTGGCACTGGAAGGTAGACTGCCCCCATTCTCAGAGTGGGACGCGGTCATCACCCAAAAACATGGCTACTTTTGAGGACTAAAGATGCCTAGGAAATGGGTTGGCTCCAGGGAATACTCATATTACCATCTCTACCAAGTAGCCCTGGGTTACTCTGGATGTGGTAGGCAGGAAAATCAACTTTCTTGTTGATACTTGGGTCACTCACTCTGTTTTAAATTCTTACCCTGGACCTCTTTCCTCCAAATCAGCTAAGATAACAGGAATTGAAGGAAACTTAAGGTTTATTTCTATACAGTTTGAGAGTCTAATATTCAAACACTTTTTTGATTGTCCCTCAGTGCTCTATCCCTCTGTTAGGCCAGGATCTTTTAGCCCTAATGGGAACCATCTTGTCTTCTGAAGAGCCACCTGAGTTAAGCAAGGTCATGATAATCAGTAGGAGCCAAAAGCAGGAGGGGATCCCAAGTTCAGTTCTGGACACAGTAAAACTGCTAGTTTGGGAATCAGGGATTTCAGGAACAGCGAAGACTGCATTACTAGTTAAAATCCAATCAATGCCCAGGTCAGATTATCCTCACAGGAAGCAATATCCTATTAAGTGAGAGGCTTTGGAATGGTTGCAGCCTATTATAACTAACTTTGTACAACATGGTCTCATAGTTCTTTGTCAACCTCCTTGCAACACTCCTATCTTATCGATAATAAAACCCATTAAAGAGAATAGCTTAGTCCAGTGTCTAAGGTTGGTGGATGAAGAAGTAGTCCCTTTACATCCAATAGAAGCTAACCCTTATACCTTGCTCTTGAAGGTACCTGGTGATGCTCAGTGATATTCAGTGTTAGATTTGAAAGATTCCTTCTCTTGCATGCCTCTGCATCCTGACTCTCAGCATTTATTTGTTTTTGAGTGGCCTTATACAAAAAACAATGCTACATCAATAATACACTTGAATTGTATTATTGCAAGGGTTCAGGGACAGTCCCCACTTCTTTGCTCGAGTATTAGAAAATGATATTAGAGAGCTGCAGTTCCAAGAAGAAGCATTTTACAATATGTAGAGATTATACTAACCTGTAGCCCCTCCAGGGAGGCTTCCAATTGAAATACCATCCAGATTCTGAATTCCCCAGCTAAAAGTGGGTGTTGGGTATCAAAGAAGAAGGCTCAGGTTATTAAACAAAAAGTAAATTATTTAGGGTATATGGACTTCCGAGTGTAGGCAATCTTTACAGGAGAGAATTGAAGCCACTACTGAGTTAACTCCACCTGTAACTAAACAGCAGCTTTGATCCTTTTTAGGATTGGGTGGGTTTTGTAGGATTTGGATCCCCAAATTCAGGCTAATTGAATTGTCAGACCTTTGTGCAAAACTACTAAGAGATCGGATGCTGACCTCATTATATGGAAAAAGAAATTTGATCAGGCTTTTAATAAAATAAAGCAGGCCCCTGCCTTAGGGGTCCCTAACTTAAACAAGCCTTTCTCTTTATACACAGCAGAGAAGCAAGGAAGAGCCTTAGGAGTCTTAGTCCAAACTAGGGAATGAACCTTGACCAGTTGCGTATTTCTCTAAAAGGCTGGACACTGTAGCAACCAAGTGGCCTCCGTGTGTAAGGGCAGTTGCAGCCACAGTATGCTAACTGAAGAAGCTACTAAATTAGCTCTCAGGAAGAAGTTAGAGGTCTTGACTCTACATCAGGTACAAGGAGCATTAGAAATGAAAGGGCACCTTTGGCTAACAGGAAATAGACTGACCAAATATCAGGCCCTTCTGGACAACCCTGAAGTAACTATAAAAACCTGTAATACCTTAAATCCAGCCTTAATGTCTATAGAATCATCCCCAGGTTTGACCCATTCCTGTTCAGAGATTATTCATCTTACTCCAGTAGGACTGACTTGCTAGATTGACCCTAAGAAAACCCTGATGAAGAATGGCTTATTGATAAAAGCAGCTTTTTACAGAATGGGCAGCAAAAAGCAGGACAAGCAATAGCTAGCTGATATAACACCATCAAGGCATAACCCCATCTACCCTTTACCTTGGCCCAAACTGCTGAAATTATAGCCCTTCCCTGAGCTCTCATCCTAGGACAAGAAAAAAAAGGGTAATGTCTATACAAACTCCAAATATGCCTTCCTTGCTCTGCATGCTCATGCTGTTATATGAAAAGAGGGTTTTTCACTACTAAGAATTCCCCTATTAACCTGGTCGGTGTGGTTCAGTGAATTGAGCACTGACCTGCAAACCCAAGTATCACTGGTTCGATTCCCAGCCAAGGCACATACCCAGGTCTCCAGCCAGGTCCTTAGCTGGAGGCAGGAGAAAGGCAACCATACATTGATGCTTCTCTCCCTCTCCCTCTCTGCCTCCCTTCCTACTCCTCTCTCTAAAAATAATGAATAAAATCTTTTAAAAAGTAAATTCCCTATTAAACATGGATTAGAAGTCCTAAATCTGTTGAAAGTAGCCAAGTGACAGTCATGCATTCCAAAGGCCACCAGAAGGCTATGTCCTCCTATCACCCAGGGAAATAGAAGAACAGACCAAGAAGTGAAGAAAGCAGCAGTAGGGACTGACAAACAAATGGCTCTATTCCCCTCTGTAAATGGCTCAGAAATCAAGCCCAGCTATACATCTGAGGGAATATCTTGGGCTTTGGTGCAAGGAGATGTCCATGGAGTACCCTGGGTATATATTAGCCAGAAACTCTTCCTTGCCCAGGCCTCCCAGTGGAAATTCTTAAAGGCTTTGTATACCTCCTTTCACATCAGAAGAAATGCTACAAAGAAAATGGTTAATAAATTATTCATAGGCAGGGGAAAAGCTACTACCATAAAGAATGTCTTCCAGGCCCACAACAACCCTTGTCAAAAGCCATGCTTAGCTCTGGCTGGTAGCACAGTGGTTAAGGCGCCGGCCTGCGAACCCAAAGGTCGCAGGTTCAATTCCCCAGCCAAGGCACATAACCAGGTTGCAAACCAGGTCTCCAGTCAGGTCTGTGGCTGGAGGCAGGTGAAACACAATCATACATTGATGTCTCTCTCCCTCTCTGCCTCTCTCCCTTTCCCTCTTTCTAAAAATAATGAAATAAAATCTTAAAAACAAAACAAAACAAAACAAAAAAAAACCATGCTTGACCCTGCTGATAGAACCTATTCAATGATGAGGGGCCATATGGGAGAGGACTGGCAGGTTGATTTTACCAAACCTCATTGCAAAGGACATAAATACTTACTAGTCCTGATAGCTACCTTTACTGGATGGATTGAGGCCTTTCCAACAAGGATGGAGAAGGCCACAGAATAAGCAAAAAATCTCCTAAAGGATATAATACCCTAGTTCTGTCTCCCATGATGATCCCCACAAAGTGATAATGGGCCATCCTTCACTTCTAGGATCATTCAGGCAGTATCTGAAGCTCAGCTCTACTCCCCTTGAAGACCACAGTCCTCTGGAAAGGTAGAATGGGCAAATCTAACTATAAAAAGAACATGAGCAAAATTTTGTCAGGAGACTTCTGATAGCTGGGCTAAGTTTCTACCTATGTATAGCCCTCATGAGAATTAGGGGCTCCCCTAAGGCCAATAGCTCAGTCCATTTGAAATGCTATATGACCAATCTTTTTTAATGCTGGATCTAATATTTGATATGGAACCCCATTAAACAAGTAACTATATGAGGTATATTCTGAAAGTATTGAGTCAATGTCAATATAATTAAAACAGTTTTCAATGCTGATACTTTTGGAAAAGACTACTATAATAAACTTAGGGTAAGTTCAGAAAGCCTTATAGAAATATAGAAATAAAGTTTTACCAGCCCCAAAGGGGCATTTTCAAATTACCGTATCTCTGAGGCACTGAGTACTCCTTAAAATTTGGAAGGAGGGATCACCAGAGGACCAACTAAACCCTAAACTGAAAGGTCCCTATCAGGTAGTCCTGAGTACACCTATGGCTGTAAAACTTTTAGGAGTCAATAGCTGGGTTCACATTTCCAAGGTAAAGCCAGCTTTCTTCCACTGACCCTGATCTAACTCAGGACCAGTTGGAGACCCAAAGTCCAAACTACACCTGTGAGCCACTGGAGGACCTCAGATTCCTGTTCAAAAGAAGGAAGCCCTAAAAAAATAAGTAATGATTTGATGACAATGTACTAAAATCACCACTGTTCTAGATAGTTACCATTGAAATCTTTCTGTTTGTACTGGCTTTCTATATGAAGGCTTGTTTACTTCCTTCTGGGAGGAATCATATCTATGAGAGCCTGAAATGAAAATTTCTTTGTTTCTATTAACCATTCTCTAGTCACCTACACCCTATATAGGGGAATGGGATGAAAAGTTTTAGTAAACGCTTCTCAAACCTTAGCAGCAGCAGAAAATCTGGCCAAATGTTGGATATGTCATTCTAACCTAGAAACTTCTTCCAGATATACTCATATAGAAACTTACCTAATAGCTAATGAACCCTTTATCAATGCTTTAAATTCTTTGCTAATTACATGCATTCCTCTTTTTCTTGAAAAGTCCAATGGGATTGGACCCCTCATTTGTGCTTCTGTATGACCCCACTGGAATTAAAATCATTTAATTATTCCAATACCTATTTTAAATGCAGCAGTACTATAGGATGCACTCTATGTTATAATACTGTCCATACAAGGCCATTAACCCATTCGAAACCCTGGCCTCTCTTTCATTCCCGCTTTCTGGAGAATCTTTATGAGGGACAAATTTTAAAATCTTTGAATTAGTCACATATAGTATGCTACCCTAATTATGATTCTAACAGCATTCCTATTAGTACCCAGTGCTGCTTTGACAAAATTCAAAAACACCAACTATACTATGTAATGTGTTAGTTGGAAATTAAGCCAACTCATTCAAGGAATATTAGCTACCTTCCAAGAAAGGGAAAAATGGAGAATGTCAAGTCATGTGGCGTTAGGTGTGAGACCACCAAGTAATGATAGCTAGGAGGGTTCTGGTCCGGTGGTGAAGAATTTATGTGGAGCCTTTGGGAGACTCTGCATGCTTTACTGCAGTGGCAAGCTAATGACCACATGGCCAGGCAGCTGAGAGTGTTAACATGCTCACACTTGGTTGTCCCACTCTCCTACAATAGCTGCCAGCTAAAGACCACACAGCAGTGCGGTCATTAGCTTGCCACTGTAATAACGCACGCAAAACCTCCCTAAGGCTCCAAGTAAGTTCTTCTTTACCACCAGACCAGAGCCTTCCCCGATATCATCACTTGGTGGTCTTGCACCTGATACCACAGGACCTGGTGTTACAAACAGGATGGTGAGGTGAGTAGACCATCTGCTCTGGTGGAGTCAGCAGAGATGTAGGTGCTGACAGGAATTGCTATGGCAACCAAGGGGATTGGCTTCCCAAGTGGCATGGCTGTTTGGTATGATGTTGTGAGTGCAGTATTAGGAAACCATGGAAGCCAGTTACAGTTGAGGCATCTGAAACAGACTTCCATCTGCAGACTTTGGAAGAAGACTTGCCAGAGGTAGAGGAGTGCCTGACTCAGTTGGAGGATGAAACATCTGGTACAAGTACTCCTCTAGTGATGCATGCTCTACCATGGCCCTGGGAGGTGGGGTGGCTGGTCCCCCACTGGTCAGGCAGCAGGTTACTTATACCCCATGTATGCCTGAGCAACTATGGGATTTGGCAAAGCAAGTGCACCAGCAGGCCAGGAAAGAATAAAGGCAAGGGACCCCATTTTCAGTTATGGGATTTGGTCAAACAACTTCTGGCTGCTACTGACTCTGCCTTGTTCTTTAACTGACATTCTGGGCAAGAGACCTGGGACTTGGGGAACCAGAGGAGGTGGAGACCAACAAAGCTAGGAGTGCAGAACCCCGCCAGAGTATGGCACCAAGGCAACCACATGTGAGACCAGCAACTTTGCCACCAGCGTGTGGGGATGGCACCAAAGAAGACTTGTAATGCCTGGAGGCTATGAGCCCATGGATAGTGGCATAGTCCCAGTCCTGGGCCCTGCAGTGGCCCAAATGGCAACAGCGTGGGATACAGTGACAGCAGCCCCTTCCGAGGTGGGAGCACTGGGATGGAAGTGATTTTGATCCCCTGCCTACCTATGAAGGAGAAGCTGTAATGTGATTGCCCCTCAGGTTCTGAGTGAGCCTATTTGAGGAGGGATGAGGCTGGAGTGCAGTGCTGAGGGCCAGCCTGAAAGGGGAGCCAGTGTGGCACTGAAAGCTCTAAGATCTCAGCCACAAGCCAGGAACAATTCACCTTCAGGTGGGAAAACAGGCAATGGACCTTGTTGGTCTTATTACAGGTGTACCTATATAGCACCCCCATATTCCAGGAGTTGGTAGCACAGGAGTGGGCAAAATTGATGCATAAGCCTTCTAGCAATATGTCTCATTGTATTGATGATACACTAATCTCTGATTTTCTTTCAGATTTAGAGGGTGCAGCCAAATTGCTGAACTTGGTCTGTTGGGATGTTGGAGAGTGCTCAAACCCCATCTAGCTCAGATATGTCACCCTTTGTACTCCCTTACTTAGAAGGGTTCAGTCTATGATTGGCAGGAGATCGAGGAGCAAGCACTCCTGAAGGCCAAACAGGTTGTGGCCCAAGTGCAAGCCTTGTGCATTATAGACCCTGCTGTGCCATTCCAACTAGATGTGTCAGTTGATAATTAGGGGTATGAATGAGGCCTTGGTTAACCTATGAGAAGCAGAGAGCACCCATAGGGTTTTGATCCCAACTGTGGAAGGGAGCTGAGACTCACTACTCTCCTGTAGAGAAGCAATTGACAGCTACGTATGTTGCCCTTCAGGCCTGTGAGGCTTTGACAGGAGAACAGTGAGTAGCAGTCCACACTGCCCTCCTGATCACAGGATGGAAATCCTGGTTGAGTGCCCCCAAGTCAAGGGTGGCTCAAGCTTCCACACTGGCCAAGTGAGGAGCATCTAGGGCAAATGGAGAGACCATCCTCTATGCCAGACCCTATAGACACAAGTCCTTACCAGGAGGGAAAAGGTCCTATTCCCAGGGATGTGTGGTATACATATGGCTCCAGTCAGGGGAATCCTGCTACATGGATGGTGGTGGCCTTGCATCTGGTTTGAAATGGGTATGGGTCAATGCTTCTTTTGGGGCAGAGAGATGTGGGAAGACCTCTGGCAAGAGGCTCTCAGGTTAGGGCTAACCCTTGCAGCACCAATAGGTAGACTATAAAGGTCGTCTGCCAAAGGACAAAGGGTACCAGTATCCCTTAACAGTTGTGGGCTATGGCTCTAGGGAGCCAGCCTACGGCTGACCCCATTGAGCAAAGACCTCAGCCATATAGGGATGAAGTGTCAGGGGAAAGATATACCCTGTCTAGATATGACTGGGCCTTCCTATGGGGTCAGCCAAGGAGCTAGCCTTGGAGTTAATCTTATCTCCAGGGCCTCCCCAACGCCAGGCTCCAGCTTGGCAACTTTGAACAAACTTATGTCACCCACTATGTTGCTCTTTGGCATAGAGCCTTGTTTGTTCCAATGTGTGTATAAGACTGCCCTTGCTATAACCTTGCTGCTGCTGTAGGAGAGTGGGACAACCAAGCTTGAACATATCAACACTCTCAGTTGCCCGGCCATGTGGTCATTAGCTTGCCACTGCAATAGAGCATGCAAAACCTCCTAAAGTCTCCACAGAAGTTTTTTGCCCCCAGACCAGGGCCCTCCAAGCCATCATCACTTGGTGGTCTCCAACCTGATATCACAGGACCTGACAAAGTAATAGCTTAGCCCCTCGTAAGGATTGCACTTTCCCTTTTGCCATATGCCCTCCTTAACAAATATGACTCCACCGATGCCAGAGTCATTGAAGCACATCTAGGCCTTCTCTGGCTATACAGAGCTCCCAATAAATGGTTAACAGATCACTCAGAACTTAAAGAACATATCAGCAACTCTAAACATGGGGGTGACTGTACCTTAGGGGCCTTGGTTCCTCAAGACCTTACTGTTACAAACATAACCAAGGTTCTGAAAGTCAGTCAACAGGGGAAAAAATGAGCATTTGTTCTAGTAGTAGCTAGAGGTGTTGCCACTATAGCTGATGCAGCCCCCTGGGAAGGCTTTGGCTACCATGAGGTCATGCTAAGGGAACTCACTAAGATTATAGAAGAAGTCTCCAAAGATACTGCCAATGTTCTAGCTGGACTATCAAGATAGGTAGACTCACTGGTAAATGTAGTCATGGATAATCACCTTGCTCTTGACTGTCTTCTAGCAGAACAAGTTAGAGTATACACTGTTATCAATAAAACCTGCCTCACCTATTTAAATAACTCTGGAATGGTTGAAGCTAACATAAGGAAAATTTTTGAATAGGCAGAGTGGTTATATAAATATAAGCAGCAGGGCCAAGGGATTAGGGATACTCTGACCTACTGGCTTCCTAGCTTAACATGGCTACTCCTCCTTCTAGGTCACATATACATCACTATTCTTACTGCATTTAGGTAGTAAGGACCTGATTTGTTTAATTTACTTGTTAAATTTGTATCTTCTAAACTTAAGCAGTTCCACATCATCAAATTGATGATGCTCTAGAGTTTCCAACCAATCCTTGAGAATGATGTTAAAGCTGACCAACATACAACATCTGTGACAGCCCCAGAGGTTCCTTTTCAACATATAGATAGAATAGGGTATGGCTCTGGCTGGTGACTCAGTGGATAGGGTGCCAGCCTGTGAACCCAGAGGTCATTGGTTCAAATCCCAGCCAGGGCACATAACCAGGTTGCAAGCCAGGTCTCCAGCCAGATCCATAGCTGGAGGCAGGTGAAAGTCAATAATACATAGATGTTTCTCTCCCTCTCTGCCTCGCTCTTTTCCCTTCTCTCTCAATAAATAAAATCTTAAAAAAAAAAAAAAAAAAAGAATAGGGTGGAAATTTCATGGTTCTCAATAGGCAAGGACTAGTGTCCCACCTAAGCCAAAAAGATTACAGAAGAATAATCTTCACCCTTCAACAATCCTAGAAAGATTTTTAAGAATGTCTCTTAGGGAGAAGTTGAGGCAGGAGATAGTCAGAAGGGAGGAAACTCTGTAAGTGCTCCAGAACTTGATAAACTGCTCTCTCTCTTTCTGCTATAAATGCTCTGTGTGTTCTGTTCAATTATTTGTCCATAATCACCAAGAGCCTGGTTACCTCTGCCCACTTGCAACAGTTTGGTTAAAAATTGTTCAAAATTTTCATAAGCTATTTTCTAACGGGTTCATGCCAACATTTTAAAACTATAAAGAAGTTGTCTGGTCTGATTCTTTAATGTTCTAGGTAATAACTATGGTATCTTAAGGTGATGATGGGTATGTAAAACCTAGTCTCAAGTGATACATCTCTGTGATTAAATCATATGTCCAAAGTTGTAATTGCCAGATTTTCTTCAGTAAACTCCCCATGGTTGGTTATTTTTTGTTATTAAATGCCTTTTGGTTAGTAAATAAATCTCTTACTGTTTCTATGGCATGTTTTATTATTATAAATACTTCTCTTCATGACTATGCAACTAAGGTTTATTCCAAATGTCCATTTTTTGATAGACCTCTCTAGTTAATAATTCTACTAACTGGTTATTTTATAGTAAGTCAGCAGTTTAATAACATTCAATTTATTTTCAGTTTTGAGTTTTAACTTTCTGGGGTGTTATGTAGATTTGTTCTAATATTTGCTATATTTCCTATTTATTTAGTTTTCCCCACATGGTTTTTAGTTGTCCTATGGTTTAGTTTTTACTTTGGGGGCCAAACTGTTAGATTATTAAATGTTATTCATAAGAATAGTTATGATACTGAGGGGATAAGAGAAATAGTTTAGTCCCTCTTAAGGATTGCTTCTGTTTTTCCCTTTAATTTAATTTTATTGTTGTATTATATTTATCCCAATTCCTTCCCACTGCTCTCCCCTGCTCCACCTTCCCCATCCCCCTCCCACAGTCTATCCCACATGTTGTCCATGTCCATGGGTCATCCATGCTAGTTCCTTTATTAAACTGTTACCTTTCTTTGCCACTTTCCCTCCCATCCCCCTTCCCCTCTGCACACTGAAAGTCTGTTCCTTGTTTCCATGTCTCTGGTTCTGTTTTGCTTATTTGTGTGTTTTGTTCATTAGTCTCCTGTATTGGGTGAGATCACATGGTATTTGTATTTCACTGTTCGGCTTATTTCTCTGAGCATAATACTCTCTAGTTCCACCATGTTGTCCCAAAATGTAGGAGTTTCTTCTTTCTTTCTGCTGTGTAGTATTCCATTGTGTAAATGCACCCGTTTTTTTGATCCATTCATCCACTAATGGGCACTTAGGCTGTTTCCAACATTTGGCTATTGTAAACAATGCTGCTGTGAACATAGGGTTACATATGTTCTTCTAAATTGGTGTTTCAGGATTCTTCAGGTATAATCCTAGCACTGAAAAAGCTGGGTCAAAAGGCAGTTCCATTTTCAGTTTTTTTTGAGGAAATTCCATACTGTTTTTTATAGTGGCTGCACCAGTCTGCATTCCCACTAAGATTGCACCAGGGTTCCTTTTTCTCCACATCTTTACCAGCATTGTCTTTTGATTTGTTAATGATGGCCGTTCTGACAGGTGTGAGGTAGAATCTCATTGTGGTTTTCATTTGCATCTCTCTGATGGCTAGTGATGCCTTTTGGCCCTTTGTATGTCCTCCTCAGAGGAGTGTTTGTTCAGGTCCTTTGCCTATTTTTTAATTGGGCTGTCTGTCTCCCTGGTGTTGAGTTGCGTAAGTTCTTTATACTATATTTTTGATATCAAACCCTTCTCTGAAGTATCACTGGCAAGTACATTTTCCCATACAGTTGGTTCTCTTTTAATTTTGCTGATATTTTCTTTAGCTGAACAGAAACTATTTTGTTTTTTTTTGGCTTTTCGTTTTATTATATTTTTTAAATTTAATTTTATTATTGTTTTATTACATCCATCCCCTTTTTCCTTCCCTCTGTGCCCTTCCCCACCCACCCACTACCCCTCAAAATCAGTCACACTTGTTGTCCATGTCCATGGTTCCTCCATGCTAGTTCCTTGACTAAACTGCTCCCTTTCTTTGTCTCCTTCTCCCACCTCTCCCTTCCACGCTGCCCACTGAAGATATCTATTCATTGTATTCATGTATCTGGTTCTTGAACAGAAACTTTTCAGTTTGATATAGTCCCACTTGTTTATTTATTCCTTTATTTCCTTTGCCCTTGGAGAAGTATCAATGAAAATATTTCTGCATGGGATATCTGAAACTTTACTGCCTATGTTTTACTCTAGGGCTTTTCTAAAAAATATTTTATTTATTATTTTTAGAGAGAGGGGAATGGAGAGAGACAGAGGGCGAGACAGACATCAATGTATGGTTGCCTTCCACCTGCCTCCAGTTATGGACCTGGCTGGAGACCTGGCTTGCAACCTGGTTGTGTGCCCTGGCTGGGAATTGAATTAGCAATCTTTGAGTTTGCAGGCCAACACCTTATGCACTGTGCCACCAGCCAGGGCTTTCTAAGACTTTTATGGTGGCATGGCTTTGGTTTAAGTCCTTTATCCATCTTGAGTTTATTCTGGTGTATGGTGTAAGTTGGTGGTCTACTTTTATTTCTTTGCATGTCTCTGTCCAATTCTCCCAATACCACTTGTTGAAGAAGCTATTTTTACTCCATTTGATGTGTCTTCCCCCTTTGTTGAATATTAATTGACCATAGAGTCCTGGGTTTATTACTAGGCTCTCTATTCTGTTTCATTCATCTATATGTCTATTCTTATGCCAGTACCAGATTATTTGATTATAATGGCCTTATAGCCTAGTTTGATATCAAGTATTGTGAGTCCTCTTACTTTGTTCTTCTTTCTCAAGGTGACTATAGCTATTCATGGTGATTTTTGTCTCCATATATATTTTTTAAGTATGTTTTCTAGGTCTGTGAAGTAGTCATTAGTATTTTCATTGGAATTGCATTGAATCTATAGATTGCTTTGGGTAGTATGGGCATTTTATTTTTTAATTAAAACAATTTTATTTTTCAGAGAGAGGGGATGAGAGAGAGGCAGAGAGGGAGAGAGACATCAATATATGGTTGCCTTTTACCTGCCTCCAGCCACAGATCTGACTGGAGACCTGGTTTGCAACCTGGTTATGTGCCCTGGCTGGGGAATGGAACCAGCAGCCGTTGGGTTCACAGGCTGGTGCCTTATCCACTATGCCACCAGCCAGGTCAGTATGGGCATTTTAATAATGTTAATTCTTCCCATCCATTAACATGGAATATGCTTCAATTTATTTGTATCGTCCTTACTTCCTTTCTTCAGTGTTATGTAGTTTTCTCAGTATAAGTCGTTTACCTCTTTGGTTAAGTTTATTCCTAAGTACTTTATTTTTCTTATTGCTATGGTAAATGGGATTTGTTTTCTAGTTTCTTTCTATGGTGCATCATTGTTGGTACAAGAGTGCCTTTGATTTCTGAATATTGACTATATCAAGCTATTTTGCTAAATTTGCTTATTAGGTGCAGTAGGTTTTAGGTGGTCTATTGGGTTTTGTATGTATACTATCATGCCATCTGCAAATAATGACAGTTTTACTTCTTTTTTTCCAATTTGGATACCTTTGATCCCCATTATTTGTCTGATTGCTGTGGCTAGAACTTCCAAAATGATGTTGAACAGAAGTGAAGAGAATGGACATCCTTGTTTTGTTCCTGATCTTAGGGGGAAAGCTTTTAGTTTTTGCCCATTGAGTATGATGCTGGCTGCAGGTTTCACATATATGGCCTTTATTATGTTGAGGTGTGCTCCCTCTATTTCCATTTTGCTGAGTGTTATTTTTTTAATCATAAATAGTTGCTGTACTTTATCAAATGATTTTTCATCATCTATTGATATGATCATATGGTTTTTGTCTATCATGTTGTTTATGTGTTGTATTATATTTATTGATTTGGGAATGTTGTACCATCCTTTCATCCCAGGGATGAAACCCACTTGATCATGGTGTATTATCTTTTTAATGTATTGCTGGATCTGGTATGACAATATTTTTTTGAGAATCTAAGCACAAAGCTGCAAGAACTAGAGGAGCAACAACAAAGCCCAGGGCAAGTAGAAGGAAGGAAATCATCAAGATCAGAGCAAAACTAAATAACTCAGAGATTCAAAGTACAATTCGAAGAATCGACAGGACCAGGAGCTGGTTCTTTGAAAAAATAAACAAAATTGACAAGCCCTTATCGAGACTCATCAAGAAAAAGAGAGAGAGGACCCAAATAAACAGAATCAGAACTGAAAGAGGGGAAATCACTGATACCTCAGAAATACAGAAGATTGTAAGAAATTACTACAAACAACTCTATGACAAAAAATATGACAACCTGGATGAAATGGACACATTTCTGGAAATGTATAATCTACCAAAACTGAACCCAGAAGAAGCAGAAAGCCTCAATAGGCCAATAACAACTAGTGAAATTCAAGAAGTAATCCAAAATCTCCCAAAGCACAAAAGCCCTGGACCAGATGGC